>JAQFVV010006261.1:4828007-5101388 GCA_028023455.1 Epiperipatus broadwayi | reverse complement strand
AGGACCAGCTGTTGCCCATCCCTGGTTTAGACAGCAATTTTCAAGAATGCACATGGTTTAAAAATCATAAATTGATAGACTAGGGCAGTAAATAAATGGTAATATTTAATTTGAAATGCATATTTTAAGGCACAAGTTCTGTGCCATTTTAGTAAGATCGTTTATCTGAAAATATAATAAATACTGCAATTATAAAAAAAAATATCACTTTATAATTGAATTATGCATTTAAAAAAAACTAAACTTATTATAATGAAATAGTCTACATTTCACATAACTATTAATAAAAAATTGGTATAACAAAAAAATAAAAAACGAATCTTTGACAAAATATATAAATT
The DNA here is from genome assembly GCA_028023455.1 of Epiperipatus broadwayi. Lineage (NCBI taxonomy): Eukaryota > Metazoa > Onychophora > Udeonychophora > Euonychophora > Peripatidae > Epiperipatus > Epiperipatus broadwayi. Next base: position 5,101,047 of record JAQFVV010006261.1, on the reverse strand, counting down.
AAATGACAATTTTGAAGATAAAGTTAGTCTGATAAAATTAATCAATTAGAATTGTGATGGTCAAACTGTTGGATAAAATTAAATTCAAAGAAACTGAAAGAATATACTGGAGCATATAAAAATATATTTAGATCATCTTATTATAATTAACAAGTGACTACTAATGAAATATTTCACTTTTAAATAAATATAAAATTTTAAGATGTGTTAGATTACAGTAATGCAATACTTTATAATAAAATTTTAATAATTAGCGGCTATCATTTTGTGGGATTTAATGTGAAATAGATTTGGTGGCAACTTGAGATAATACAGTTAATTAAATCAAGATAAATGTCAACCATATTCTAACAATAGCATCAAAATTATATTTTTAGCGTTTTATTTTCCAGGTGAAATCAATTTCTATATATCTGTAGATCTCTTGTATAAAAAATTACTTCTGTTTTGCCTTGTAGTTATTAATAAACAATATTTTATATAAATATAATTTATCTAAATCACTTCTGAACATGTTTTAGCAAAAACCTTTTATTGTATATATATATGCACCTATGTTTCAACTGTCCTGCAGTCTTCTTCAAAGCCAAATTTACTTTAACCTTTTTTTAAAAAAAAAAAAAAACAATATTAACAATAAACGATATTAACAATTATTTATGGTGAAAATATATTTTTTATACATTCAAACGTATTTTTTTGTCTATTTGTTTAATTTATATAAAAAAATAAAGAAAAATATTCTCACTGATGAGTTTTGCTTTGCAGAATTGTTTTAATCACTGAATAATGTTTTTCTCCTTCCACCCCCACTTATTTCTGATATCTCATTATTTAAATCTGAACTTCTAAAAGTAATTTCATTTATTATTTTAATGTTGAAATTGGCCAATGTTCTTAATTATAAAGATTACTAAAGAAATATGATTAATCCTAAAGTGTAAGTAATTTGAAAAAAGTTTTATTTTTAATTAAGGTTTTTTTTAGTAATTCATATCATTTTTTTAAGATAACATATAGTTAAACAATTAAAATTGATATATTTGGCAAATAGTCAATGATTTCAAAAGAAGTAAGTTTTTGAAGATACTAAAATAAATTGTTTATTTAGAAAACAAACCTTCAGAAAAAAGTTAAATTAGCCACAAGAGCAATTACAATTTTATATACTTTGATAAGTGATGCAACAAAAGTGCTAGTTTAAAAAAGTTATAAATAGATCTTGACTGTTTATATTCAACAAAAAAATACACAATTTCATAATAAATTGAGTTAGAAAATACATTTTTGATTGTGCAAAATGGAAAAAATTAGTTATTTATGGTTGAAATAGTTGAAAAGATTATAATGTGTTTTTAAAGAAATTATAGGTAGACCTTCATTGGTCACTATTTGATGAGAGTAAACATTTTCATGCTGCACTATTGGGTAATGCTGTAAAGTTAGCATTAGTTCTTGATCAAATAATTTTCTATAGCTTTAGCCATTTTATACATAGTATTAATAGTTTAAGCCACTTGTATTATTTTGGATAAAATGTTGATGTTTATTATCAAGAGAGATGTTGACATGACCAATACATTGTGATGAATGGCCAGCTTATACAAATTTTAAGCAATAAGAGTTTAGCAGTTGTATTTTGATATTTCATAGTGAACATAACATTCTTGACTTGAGCAAGTTCAAAATGGGGGGGGGGGGGATTAGAACTTTTTGCTACCTTTTCCACTCACGTCTAGACTACATATATTTAAAAAATTTTCATCAAGATATGCATTGAGGTGTGTTCATTACAAACTTCATTGTCTCCTCCCCTCCGTAAATAATATTTGAGGTTTCTTTTCGAAAATTATTTTATTTTAATATTTCCAATGCATATTATATTATTTAGTTTTTATTATGTTTTTAATTAAAAAAAATTATCACTTTATTCTAGTATACTTTTGTGTATATATGGTAGTTCCTTCAATAGGTAGAATATACATGCAAATGACACCTATTCAACTTTATGATTGTTAATTTTAGAATTTTTAATAGAAAATTTGCTGGAATCAGTGAACAAATTATGGAAAATAATGATGAAGTGATGGATACAGAACAAACTGTACTGGGAAGTCTAAAGCCTATAGGGAAAACTGGCATTACAAGTAGTCAAAGAATAGGATCTGCAAAATCATGTAAGTCTACTTTTGTTTATTAATTAAATAAGACATATTTTACTTTGGTGTTTGACATTATTAGTATATTTGTTTACTTGAAAGCATTGCATGTATATAATATTGCAATTGATTAAGACACCTATTATGTCAAAACAGTAACGTATAGTAAACCATTTCAGTTTGTCTACTTTTGTTTTGATATATTTTTTGTTATTAGGACTTATTTGCAAAACTGATGCAGAGTGATTATATCATTTATTATTTCAAGTTAAATAATCTAGTATTCCTATATGATCCTATGATTGGTGTTTTTTTATAGTAATAAGTATTTTTTGTGGGTCTATATATGTTTTGATATATATGTATTTTTAATTATAAGGATTCATTGAGAAACGATAGTTGTCAAAAGAATAATAATTTTAAATAAAATCACTCAAACCAATTATAAATATATACCAGTGTTGTGTAAAAAAATAAATAAAATTCAATTACATCTGTCAAATTACTTAATGTTTTTATATAAGTATGACATACTAAAAATTACAAATAAGGCAAATAAAAACATATTTAAGGACGATTTTGTTTAGCAAAAAAAAAATCGTATATATATATATATATAACTACAACCATTAAATGTCTGTATTTTTAAATGTTTGAATTATTAATATATATATATATATTGAAACGGAATTAAAATTACTTGTTCTTAAAATATATCTAAAAATATATAAATCCAGCTACTAATAACCACTATTGTAACATAAATAAAACATTAAGACATTGTAACTTATAAAATGATATCAAAATACTTCAAAATAAATCCAACAGTATTTTTACCCACTTTTTATCTCTTAGTTTTATTAAGTGAATATCTAAGTTAATAATAAAATATGGATTGAATATGGTCTATCAGGATGCCACTAGGCTATCTGAACCTAGAATAGGTTGTATTCTATACTTATTTCAAATGTATGGGTTTGAACCCCTTTGGTACCTTATTTATAACGAAAATGTAGGATTTTTGATTTTAGACCTATATCATATTTGCACTAACATTAAGGGGAACACAAAACATCCCTATGCTTTAGTGATGCATATAAAATTCATCAGACAAAAATTATCACTTAGATTTTAATCTTATGAATGCATTTTAACATTTTAATTTATGGTGGTAATTCATTCATCCTTGAATGATGTGGATGATGGAATGGTGGTGATCATCTTATAATGACTCACAAATGATAATCAAATACAGTGAAAATCATTATTTATCTATGACCATTAAACACATGTATCTAAATCATTAATTTAAAACACAATGATGACAATGATGATGGTGCTTCCAGCCACAGCTTTAGGATTAATGTCTAACAAAATTTAACCTTTAGAAATTCATAATTATTTGGATAACTTTAGTATATCAAGATTAGAACTTCAGTTAATATTCAATGATGATGATTGATCATAATTAATAAAGCAACAAAAAGAATACTATTAATAAAGACAAATGCCTCTTTTAATAACACAAATTAACATTTATTATTGGACTAGTAAATATACATACTATTTAAAGATAGAAATTAAAATTTATATAACTAACAATTATGAATTATTTATTTTGAAATCATAATATTATTAATTTTTTTCCTTAGTATAATGTACATCAATTTGGATAAGAAACTGGTACAATTTTATATCCACTAGAAAAATATTTCATTACAAAAAAATAAACACTCTTTGTGCACACAGACTTTTATAACCTTATAAATCTAAGCTTAACATATAAAGTAAAACAATTATTTACAAAAAAGTGTTAGATTGAGGAGTAAAAGATACAGAGAAACAAGTTTAAATTACTTATCCCCCAACAAGGCTATTGAGGTCACTTCTCATTAACTTGAAAACCATAACCTAACTTTTCTAACTATATTTTTATTACTTTCACCATTTATATGCAATTATACAGGAAGTATTGTGGGTGTAGATATATATATATATATATATATATATATATATATATATATATATATATATATATAAAAAATATATATATATATATAAAAAATTTAATTATATGGATTCATTTGAGAAATGATAGTTGTCAAAAGAATAATAATTTTAAATAAAATCATGCAAACCAATTATAAATATATACCAGTGTTCTGTAAAAAAATACAAAAGTAAATTACATCTGTCAAATTACTTAATGTTTTTACATAAATATGACATAGTAAAAATTTATTATCACTCAAACTTAATGCAACACAAATAAGGGAAAAGAATAAAAAAAAGTGGTATTTAAGGAAGATATTGTTAATGGTGAATGTTAATTAATCGAAATATCGGTGTTTAATGGAAAATAATACACGGTATAGCACAAAAAGTTATAATTTATCTACATCATACAACCGTGAAAACATTAAATATAATATATATATATATATTGTGACCTTTTATTTAGGTCCCTGTAATTAAATAATCCAAAATTTTAAATGATAATATATCTAGTATTAAAAATTTTACAAAAGTGTTTGTCAATAGAGATTATTTTGAATGCACTGGGAAATTTGCTTAAGTGGAGATTAGATTTCAAACCCAGTCTAGGCTCTGACTAGACTAGAATAACAATTTAAAAATATTATTATTTGGTAGATAATACATTGCTATTTTATTAATTTTGGATAGCAAGTGAAATAAATAAATAATTAAATCAAACTGTTAAAATTTATAAAATCAATTGTTATATTAAGTTACTAAGCATATTTTTTTTTAGTACTTAACACAAAGCTGTATTAAGTAATAATGGGTAATTATAAAAAATGAAGACAGAGGGGGTAATACTAATTATGTATATCAAAATTATCGGCTTAAATTCCTCCCAGAATTCCATAGAATAAAAAGCTATATAGGTTTGAACAAAGCTGTAGGGGGGGGACTTATTAAGAAAAACAAGAACCCAGAAAAGACAAATCTCAGTTATAATTTAAAAGAAGAAAAAAATAAATTGTAAAAGTCGACAGATTTCTGGAGTTTAATTATATGAAAATGGAATACCTTGCTAGATAAATATATGTGAAGAATAAATCTTGTGGCTAATTTAACTTTTTTCTGAAGGTTTGTTTTCTAAATAAACAATTTATTTTAGTATCTTCAAACTTACTTCTTTTGAAATCATTGACTATTTGCCAAATATATCAATTTTAATTGTTTAACTATATGTTATCTTAAAAAAATGATATAAATTACTAAAAAAAACCTTAATTAAAAATAAAACTTTTATCAAATTACTTACACTTTAGGATTAATCATATTTCTTTAGTAATCTTTATAATTAAGAATATTGGCCAATTTCAACATTAAAATAATAAATGAAATTACTTTTAGAAGTTCAGATTTAAATAATGAGATATCAGAAATAAGTGGGGGTGGAAGGAGAAAAACATTATTCAGTGATTAAAACAATTCTGCAAAGCAAAACTCATCAGTGAGAATATTTTTCTTTATCTTTTTATATAAATTAAATAAATAGACAAAAAAATACGTTTGAATGTATAAAAAATATATTTTCACCATAAATAATTGTTAATATCGTTTATTGTTAATATTGTTTTTTTTTTAAAAAAAGGTTAAAGTAAATTTGGCTTTGAAGAAGACTGCAGGACAGTCGAAACATAGGTGCATATATATATACAATAAAAGGTTTTTGCTAAAACATGTTCAGAAGTGATTTAGATAAATTATATTTATATAAAACATTGTTTATTAATAACTACAAGGCAAAACAGAAGTAATTTTTTATACAAGTCTACAGATATTAAAATTGATTTCATCTGGAAAATAAAACGCTAAAAATATAATTTTGATGCTATTATTAGAATACATCTTGTGATTTTAAAACAAGCTAGCGTGGACAATTTCCACTAATGGGTCCATTTTATTGTTACCAATTTGTAATCTTCTATTTTTAATCTAAAGGGGCTTCTGGGTTATTGTTTTTCGAGAGACTTACTAACAAGATTGCATCATTTCTGGCGACAAACCTATATATGAAAAAAATAATGTTTCATATATGTCTTATATATATAATATTATTAGTTCAATCACAATCTCCTACGTTAAAATATACATATATATTTATTATTTACGCCCGCATACACATGAAAATATTATTATTGATTTAAATATTAAATTGAAATACATTTGTTTACATTGTTTTCCACTACTGAATAAAGAAATATATTATTGGTTATGTGTATACGTGCGTAAGGACGAGTTTGAATGCGATTATGTGGTAGGATATTGGATGCGGGCTGTGAAGCAGGATCTGAGCATCAGATCATCTGCTTCAATATTGAAAGATGATTAAAATTTTAAAAAAATCATTGCTATTTAAAAGTGGAAATTAAAAATGAGAAATTTTGAAATAATCAGAAATTAATTCACAAATATTATTGTTGCCATATTATGGGACTTGAACTCAGATAATATATATGTATTTGAATATTACATAGTCAGCCTGTATTCTGTCCATCCCTCTTCTATATAATTAAATGAACATATTAAGATCCTGTGTGTGAGGGGTCAAATTGACTTAGTTTAACATGGGTATAACAATAATATTGGCATTAATGAAAGCTTTGAGGATTCCATCCTAAGGTTTTCCATGACATGGATGGTTGAAGAGTTGTAGAATGTAGAAAATTGAAGCTTATCCATTAAAATTTGAAGATTTACTTTTTTTAAAATAAACTGATATGGGCCAACTGGTTTAACATGAAATATGTATATTGGAGATCATTTATTTATTTTTTGTATGTATGTGGTCATGTGTATCAGTTGCATAAGATGGACTGAATAGCTTCAGCATGCTTGAAAGTCCGAGTTCAAGTCTTATAATTACATTTACTATAGAAAATATACATGTATTTAAATAGTATATATATGTAATAAAAATAAAATCTCTTAATTAATTATATATATTATAACGATCGAAAGTAGAAGTTGCACTCTTACTGTATCTGCCATACAGGGCACCACCAGTTCATTTGAACCTAGAAAATTTATGTAGTAAACAGATATGTAAGTTAAAAAAAAAAATTATTTTATATATTTAGACCATTAGCCCCAGTCACTAGCTCAGCAGAGTAGTAGAGATTAATAATGATATATATTATCAAAATATATTAATATTTAAAAAGAATAAAATAAGCCACTGCCAGTAATTAACACATTTATTTACACACATATATAAGATTTAAAATTATATTAGTATAACTTTAATATTTTTTACAAAACATTATCTTATTTTACTCTAGATTTGAATTTACAGTTTAACTATTTTTTATTTTAAAAGTTCGCTTAGATGAGATTAATATTTATTAGAGTGTCGAATATGAATAGACTACATAGATTGCATTTGAAAAGAATATTTATTCCTTATTTAACCTTAGGCCAAAAGTTTGCAGTCAAACTAATGCCAATTTATCTGATATATCAAGGGTTTCAATGCAGCATGAATACGACAACACAAAATACCATACTGTCAGGAATGCATGTCTGGACAGCATGGTTAGAAGACATTGACTCTCATTCAGACAGGAATCCTCGATCTGTCTAATGAGAAGAGCAATAAAAAAAACTCCATATGAAGGGACTGCATTTTCCGTCTTACTATCCCATTCCATAGGCAAAAAAAGGGTGTTTAGCATATAATGCAATCCTTCCCGTAGCGGATCTCATACTACATTTACTAATTACACCAATATATCCAATCCGTTGACCCAATCTAACTACAAAACAAATAACCTAAGAATACCCTTTTTTAACATAACTTTACGAATCTATGCAGCCATTCACGCCCGACTTAAGTTTGGCATTTATTTAGTTTAGTTTAACTAAAAACAAAAATCATAATAAAAACTTAAAAGAACAAAAATAAATAAATAAATGGAAATGATTTTAAAAAAGAAATACATCAAATAAAATTACTTATTAATAAATTAAGTTGGTCAGATAGGATTCTATTTCTATAAAATAGGGAACAAGTTTTAGAATTAAAGTTCTTATTCTTATCAAATAGGGAAATATAAAATTGTAGTTAAAGCTTATTAAAGTTTTTACTGTTTTGAAAATGTTCATTAATTTTATAGTTCTTACTGTTTTTAGAAAAAGTCCGTAGTTTCTAATTGCTTGTAATTTGGAAGGTGTTTATTTCCACGAAGTCATGAGGAGATCGGTGGGCAGTTATCCATAGGTCCTTTATTGTAGTTGGTATTTAATTGCTAAGCTCAGATGTCCTATAGTCCACAATATGGGAAAACGATGTTTCATTTTTTTAGAACAACTGAAGGAATTGAAAGTGTGTCTTTCAATCCGTTCTCCAACTCTCTCCCACTTAACACATATCTATCTTCTCTCCCAGATCTTTCTTCACTAAAATTTATTTCCAAACTTTTTCTTTTTATATTAATTTTGTGGACTAACTCAACATTGCATCATGATGATGATGACCCTTTCGTTGAGGTCTGTTTCCTGAGGGATTTCTTTTATTGGCTATTAGTTTCTATTGCTTTTTTTCTCCTATCTGACTGTTGCTTATACATTTTTTGAAATGCCCAAGGGCTAGTTCACTTGGACTAATTAAAATCATTTCCACTTTAAAATGACATTAATTAATTTATTGTACAAACTTAGATATATTTTTATCTTTAAATCTTTACTGAAAATTTAGTTTTAAAATACTTTTTTCTTCTTAATAAAGTTTTCGTTTAATAATTTTTCATCGGTGCAATTTTATATATTAGTTTAGGTGATTTTTAATTTTCAATTTTTAATTCTTAAAAAAGAAGTTTTTATTTGCGAACTTTTATTTTTCATGTTTAATTTTAAAAAAATAATGTAACGGTGTATGTGCCCTTTACATATCAGTAAAATTGCTTTAAAAAAATAAAAAAATATTTTACTTAGGGTTAGTAATTATGGTACATGATTAACGAAGACATTTACAAAAACATTCGGTTAGTAATTTTACAAAGACTATATACAAAAAAAAAATATCGACTATTTTCCTATAAACCATCTACGTTTACACCTCCTGCCCCCAAGAATTCTATTTTCTCTATATTTTGTTTTTAGACACACCACATGACAAGCAAATTATATAAATTATTTAAGAAGGTTGCATTGAGATAAATATGTGTTAATAGATAATAGGTTTATAATTGTATATTTGCAGCACAATTATATCTACCACCCACTTATTTATGGCTGATTGAAATGCTTACATAAAGTTACACTGAAGTAAATTCCCAAAAAGTACTTATCATAAGGTACCATATTTACAATCATAAACTTACGTGGCTGTGCGCGCCTATACATGTTAAAAAAAACGAAACATATTAATTGCAACCTTTTGACTTTTTTTAAAAAAATTAGTTTTAAAATTATTAATATCTTTTCTTTCTCATTTTTGGTATATATGTTATTTCTGCCTGGCAGTGCATTTACAAGATTTAAAGTATAGGACTTTGTAATTAGATAAAAATATTTCATTTTGAAGAAAAAAAAATTTACTCAGGGTACTCGTGGTTTATTATACATTATGCTATGTTGCGAGTTCAATTATAATGGTTGGAAGGAAGTGGAAGTTGCAGTCCTACCGTATCTGCCATACAGGGTGCCACCAGTCCATTTGAACCTAGAAAATTTATATAATAGGCAGATACGTAAGTTAAAAAAATTAGTTTATTTTATATGTTTAGACGATTAGCCCCAGTCACTAGCTCAGCAAAGTAGTAAAGATTAATAATGATATATATTATCAAAATATATTAATATTTAAAAAAAAGAATAAAATAAGCCACTGCCAGTAATTAACACACATTTATTTACGCACATATATATAAGATTTAAAATTATTTTAGTATAACTTTAATATTTTTTACAAAACATTATAACTTATTTTAGTTTAGATTTGAATTTCCAATTTAACTGTTTTTATTTTATTTTAAAAGTTTGCCCAGATGAGATTAATATTTATTAGAGTGGCGAGTATGGACTACATAGATTCCATTTGTAAAGAAAATCTTCTATCCCTTATTTAAGCTTATGCCAAAAGTTCACAGTCAAATTAATGCCAATTTATTTGATACATCGATGTATTCAATGCAGCATGAATATGACAGCACAAAATACCATACTGTCAGGAATGTACATTTGAACAGCATGGTTTGAAGACATTGACTCTCATTCAGACAGGAATACTCGATTTGCCTGATGAGAAGAGCAATAAATAGAAAGGGACTGCGTTGTCCATCTTACTATCCCATTCCATAGGAAAAAAGGGGGGTGCGGCATATAATACGATCCTGCCCATAGCGGACCTCATAAATTTACTAATTATACCAATATATTTAATCCATTGACTCAATCTAGCTACAAAACAAATAACCTAAGATTACCCTCCATTAAACTAACATAACTTTACAAATCTGTGCAGCCATTCACACCCGACGTAAGTTTGGCATTTATTTAGTTTAGTTTAACGAAAAACAAAAATCATAATAAAAACTTAAAAGAACAAAAATAAATAAATAAATGGAAATGATTTTAAAAAAGAAATACATCAAATAAAATTACTTATTAATAAATTAAGTTGGTCAGATAGGATTCTATTTCTATAAAATAGGGAACAAGTTTTAGAATTAAAGTTCTTATTCTTATCAAATACGGGAAATTTAGAATTATACTTAAAGCTTATTAAAGTTCTTACTCATTTGAAAATGTTCATTAACTATATAGTAAAAACAGGTAAAACTCACTATATGTATTAACTATATAGTTGTTACTGTTTTTAGAAAAAGTTTGTAGTTTCTAATTGCTTGTAATTTGGAAGGTGTTAATTCCCACGAAGTCATGAGGAAATTGGTGGGCAGTTATCCATTGGTCCTTTATTGTAGTTGGTATTTAATTTCCAGGCCCAGATGTCCTATAGTCCACAATATGGGAAAACGATGTTTCATTTTTTAGAACTGAAGGAATTGAAAGTGTGTCTTTCAATCCCTTCTCCAATGCTCTCTCACTTAACACATATCTATCTTCTCTCCCAGCTCTTTCTTCACTAAAATTTATTTCCAAACTTTTTCTTTTTATATTAATTTTGTGGATTAACTCAACATTATGTCATGATGATGATGACCCTTTCATTGAGGACCGTTTCCTGAGGGATTTCTTTTATTGGCTATTAGTTTCTATTGTTTTTTTCTCTTATGTGATTGTTGCTTATACATTCTTTGAAATGCCCAAGGGCTAGTTCCCTTGGACTAATTAAAATCATTCCCACTTTAAAATGACATTAATTAATTTATTGTACAAACTTAGATATATTTTTATATTTAAATCTTTACTGAAAATTTAGTTTTAAAATACTTTTTTCTTCTTAATAAAGTTTTGGTTTAATAATTTTTCATCTGTGTGATTTTATATATTAGAGTTTAGATGATTTTTAATTTTTAATTCTCAAAAAGAAGTTTTTATTTGTGAACTTTTTTCATGTTTAATTTTAAAAAAATAATGTCAACGGTGTATGTGCCCATTACAATATATATATATATATATTGTAAATTTTAATGATTTTAATAAACATGTAAATAATTTTATCACTTATCAAATATGTAACACTAGACTATAATTTCATTAACGGAACAAAGTGAATAATATATATTCACACTTATTTGTTCCATGAATGAAAATATGTCATAAATATTGTATAAAACATATAAAAATTTATGTTCATCACAGATATTTAAAATAATATTACACTATTCTGTAAATATAAGTTTGTCATGCTGCTTTTCACTTTATAGAAAGTAAAGTACAAAAAGTTTACACTGAGGCTAAACTTCCCACACAGTAGTGCTACTAGTTCAAGCCAGGATAATCAGTGGGTGCAAGGTGTGTGCATAAAATCCCTATCTAGTGTCTACTCATCATGTGATGTTTAGTGGTACAAAAAGTTTAAATAATATTTGAAGATGTCACATAAAATTAAGTATGAATTGTTGCCCATATTTATATTTCATTTAAACTAAGATATAGTATGCCTTACATGACAAATGGCAAACCATTTAATTGATTTTTCAGGGAATCACATTAAAGTAAACAATGTATGAAAATTGTTGTATGATACAAAAAATTAAGTAAGCAATAAATTTAGAATCATACTTATAAAAAGTTAGCTCACAAACTTAATAGCATGGTATGGAGTTTTTTATTTTAATGTTTTGAAATTATTTTAGAAAACATTAATTTATATTTTTAAATATTCTTAATACATTATCATTAAATAAAACTTATTAAATAAAACTATGGTATATTCAAAATATTTTATTCCAAATATTGAACTAATGTTTTTGAAAGAGAATGCATACAGTTGATAAATTTCATTGGTTTTTATACATAAATCATTTGAAACAGAAATGTCCTGAATTCCAGAAGTCATAAGTAAAATAGTTAAATTTATATTTCTCATCTCTTAGAATTGTTACAATTATACTTTACTTAATAGAATGTTTAAATTCAATTGATACTTCTTTTCATTTTAATATATTATTGTTAATATTAATGGCAAATATTTCGTAAATATTTTAAAATTTATTCTTTTACTTTTTAGCTTTCAATTCTGGATTAAATAATGATCTTGAAGTTCAACAAAAAAAGAGATCAGTGTTGCAAATACTTTCAGATGAATTTTCATTTTGGGGTAATCAGCAGGCACAAGTGACATCTACTGAAGTAGTCTCCAAAGAAAATGAAAAGAAGCCAGAGCCTTGTAACCATGAGAAAGTATGTAATTAGAAGACAGTTAATAATTTTAATCATTGCAAACTTTATAATTGAATTGTTTCTTGTATTATTAATTAATGTTTCTATTGCTGTTGTTTTTATGCTAACAAATTATTGTTTAAACGATATACGTAAATCATTGAGACTTATAGTGGCTGAATGGTATTAAAAGAGTTTTTTTATATTAAAAGGCTATGCATGTAATATTATATTTGTATGCATTTATTTATTTTTTATATTAAATGATCTTTTAATAGTTTTAAGAAAGGTGTTTTTTAAAAAATTTTGTGATGAATAAAAAATTCACTATCAATATAATTTTGCCTTATAATTTTCACTGTTAAACCTAGTCCTTTGAACATTCATGCTATTTATATTATTATTGTTTGCATTAAAAAACATTTATTTATAAAATAATGTCTTATAATTAATTTCCAAATTAACTTATTAATTTCACTATATAAAACGTGGTTAACATTTTATTCACCAAACATACTGTAAATTGTTAATCATGTGTAAAGATAAACACTAGAAAAAATTGCAGCATAGGTCATATATATCCAAGAAATATATTTGTTAACAGTATGTGCTGAAATATAAAAAAAAATGCAAATTTGCATAAATTACATTTATATAATAAAATACTTGATTTTTATCTATTTTAAGTTACAATCTAATAGTTATTAAACAAAATATATATAAAAAATATATTTTCAACCAATCAGAATCTTAAATAGTTCGCTTTGCTAACCATTTGTAATAGTGTCACACAAAATATTGCTATAACTTTCAGATACAATTTTTGTTAAATATAATATACTTACAAAACAAGATATGCATTAAACTCTTGGCTTACATGTTATGATTTAACATTTGTCACAAGCATGCAAGTGGCCAGGGCTTTAAAGCTGTGCATCTGATATATTTAACAAATTTTATAAAATCAGTTTGCTTTATATTTTTAAAATCAACTGCAAACTTTGTCAAGTTAATGGTTCATGGGAAAAACTGCTCTAATTTAGAATAGAAATATGGAAAAAAAATTCAGTCAGCAAAGTGAATTTATTGCAAAATAAATAGTGTAATTTAATTTGATGTGAAAATGAGGTATTTTGAATATATTGACTGAATCTAATTATTAATAAATAGACAACTATCCTGATAAAGATGTGGGATGCAGTTGAGAGATAAGGGATGCAAGAATTGACCATATCATTCCAATTGTATTCCCATTTAAAGCGATTTGAATAGGAATAGAATGTCTTAGAGAAGACAGTTTGGTTTGATAAGCAAGATCTGCCATTTAGTCTATAATTAATATAAATAAATTGAGGTAATATTAAAAGTAACTTTAATAATTTCCATTGCTGAGTACATTATATCAAATAAGTATAATCATTGATTTTGGCATCAGATAAATGCTTGTTTTGTATAATTAATAATTATTTTTTAACTTATAAATGTTGAAAGACTTATAAAATTATCCTTTTTTAAAATTTAAAACAAGTACTTTATTTTATTAATGAATTATTTTTTATATGTCTAATTATATAGGTTCAGCAAAAAAATGTTGGATTAGTTTCCATAAATGATAATTCTGAATTTCAAAAGCCTTTTACAATTCTTGAAGATGAGAACACTTCTCAGCCTTTAGTGTAAGTTTCTTTTGTTTGCAATTCCACGCTTTTTGGATTTGTGTGTTTATATATATATAATTATTTCATTATATATAAATACACACACACTTCACATTTGACATTAATAGTAAATAATTGGATTTTTTCTCATAATTTTAAAAGAAAATTATTTTTAAAAATAATTCACTATTTAAACATTATTAAAACATAAAATTGTTTATAAGATAGTATTTGTGTCAGATTAGATGATCATGAGATAATTGTATTAGATATTATATGTCCATGGTGAATAGAAAACAAAAAGTGAACTTTTAAAAAAAAAAAAAATTGGAACACCTCTTTATCAAAATTCAGACATGTAAATAATGTTTCATGCATTATTTAAAGGTCTAAATGCGTAATACTAACCATAATTGAGTCCTCAACATGGCAGAAATACTGTGGAAAGTCGTTTATCTATTTAGCAAAATGCTAGTGTTTAAATTTTTATGAGGCTAAAAATGGATAGTCAATATCAAATAGGCTTCAATAAAACAATATTTTCATATCTATTCTGAATGATATAAAATTACATACATATATCCATAAAATAGAGAAAATCGTTAGTCATAAATTAAGAATAAAAATAAAGAAAAGATGTCATGGTTTCAGTCTCTTTACAATTTAAATTTAGTATAAAATGATATAGAGATCACTATAATTGGGGGTGAGAGGGGGAGTTGAACTCTCATTAACAAAAAAAATAAAATAAACAATTTTCTTAAATGTCTTAATCAAAGAATAAAAGTTACTATGAAATGTTTTTTTAAATTAGCCTTTTGTTATGATGAAATTTTAATAAATTTATGTCATAAAAGTTAATAAATAATCACATAATTTTCATTATCTCATATTATAAGAAATATATATAAGTTAGATTTTTCAGAAACCTTTTGATAAAGTTACAAATTATGCCTCCTGTGTCATTGTATTACAGTAACCCAAGAGACATTATTTGCATGTTTATTAAAAGAATCTAGATAATCTAACTTATAAAGGATTATTACATTGAAGTTGCAAATATATATTTTCAATACAACATTTAATCGCTATTCCTTGTTTATATGGTTGTAAAATTAATAGATTATTAATAAAGTAATGAATATAAAAAAAATACTGCTTATAATGTAAAAGTCATTTATTACATTTTTAAAAAAAAATATATTAATACACACACTAATTATTAGTATTTTTTATATTGGACTAATTCCATCATCTAATATATGTATTGTATGTCTTTAGAAAAATTTAACTTGATTTAAATATTCCAAATACATACAACTGTTAGTAGCAGCACATCAAACAGGTTAATATATGCACAACATTTTGATGGGTTTTATTCTTACCTCTTCTTCAGGTCTTGCTGGTCTGATGAATGACAGTACTAGCATGGTATTTGAACCTGGGTCCTTAGATTCTTGAATATTGAATTTTAAGATAATGCTCTAATCGACTGAGCCATTCTGACAAAGGCAAATGTCTGCACTAATTTCATATACTTATCTATGAGATTCCTCTCGATTTCTCCACTTTTTCCTAAGAGCAAATTTGATTAGTGGTTTTCATAAATTATGTATAGTCATACTAGGTTGGCTTATGGGATTTTTATCCATTGTCATGTGAGCAGTTTTTTTTTAAATTTTCTTCTTTCTACCTTTTCTTCTCTATCCAATATTTTTGTATTTTCCCAATTGAGCATATGTTCATTGGCACATATATGTTCTGCTACCCTAGACATATCTGTTTTCTCTCTCTAATCATCAGTTTGTGTTCATGCAAGTGCTTTTCTCATGGGATGATTAGTCTCACATATATATTGAAGCAATGGATCTGAAGCCCGATCCATGCTTCACATCTTCCTATAAACTTAATTAGTATTGTAGATCTAAATTAAGTTTATAGTTCAATATCAGCAGGGTTTTGCATTAGAGTTAAAAATAGTTATGCTTATTAAATGTGTATTACAGTTAAATATTTTATTTTAAATAAATTTCATTCTATTGATAAAAATTGCTTAACCTATTAGTCAAACATATATATACATCTAGCGTATATATATGAGTTAATGCAAAATTCTGCTGAAATAAAATGCTTATTCTATTAAAAAATAATAATATATTGTTGTTCAAATTTTATTAAAATATTTAGTATGATTTGATTTTGAGATAAGCCCACCAACATTTCTGAAAGAATGTATATTTTAATTAGTGAGCCGTTCAAGTCTAATTAAAGATGGCATTTTCTTTCTTGCTTTTTAATTAATAGAATTCCAACTTTAAAGTAAGAAAGTTAGAGTAAAAAATTGAAGTTATTTTTAGAACGTGTTGTTTTGAAACAAAGCAGCAAGGGGGGGCTTATCAAGATCTCAGATCATACAAACAATGGAAGGTAGCTGGCAGAGAAAGTATAAATAGTAGGGAGAACAAAAGAGATCATTCAGACTTTTCTTTTTGAAAGAGTCAGTTGATTCTGATTTTGCTTGTGAAGGCGATTTATTAAGATTTTTCTTGCTGTTTTATTTCCAAGCTTTCTGGAAAGTGCATTCAGATTTCTCTTGGGAGAAATCCGTCAGATTTTGCTTCACATTTAGCTTGTGCTTCAAAAAAAGTTATACAGCTGTCATTTTCAAACAATGGAGAAGTTGGAACCTGCTCCAGTTAAAACCAACCGTATTTTGAGGAAAATGGATATGCTTGGCTAGGCAAATCATAGCTTTGCCTATCGCCGAGGTTCCTAAATACCATCCAAAAATGCCTTAACATCCAATCAATAACCATATGAACTCTATGCCGTGTCTGGAGAACTTTTCATGGAAGCCATACTTCATATTTTCATTGTCCGGACAAACACCTATCGTCGGTCGGATCAAGCCACGGACGCCGTAGGGAACATCACGGAAAAAGGACGATTATCGTATCTACTATATTAGACTATCTCGTATGCTACTTTTGATTCATATCGTTTTATTGTTGTATTGAAATATATGTCTTTGCTATGTAAACATTTTATGAATTAACCTTAAATATATTTTGGGATCATCTAGCTATATGTAACCTTTTTACCTTCGCTATTCTTCCTTACTAACCATTGTAAATATTTAGTATTTCGTTGTGGTTAAATTTAATAGTTAACTTTTTGTCATTTGAAATCTCTTTCCAATTTTATTTATGTTGTTAATTAAATCCAAGTCAGTTTCTTTTGTGTGCCAACTTGATCTCTTTGATAACACCTCTTTTTGTCCGCCATTTGCTTATCACGTATATTTGATTTAGCTATATACGTTCTAAGTCAATTTTAAACACGGTTTTTAGCGCAAAGCCATAAGGAATGCTTTGCGAAAGGTTTTTATTATCTATCGTACTTTATCGAGAAGATCGAGTTGGAATTTTTTTTTATAAAATTGGGAAGAAAAGAATTTGACCGCAAACCTATTAACTTGTTTTCTTTTTATTGTCTAATTAGTTTGTTGCAGTAATTTAGGGGAGTAGCGGAGGCCCATTAAAGCCTTATTTATATTTTAAAGCCATTAATTAAACATTATTTAATTATCAAAAACTTGAGTTTCTTAGTTATATTAAATGCTTTATTTTTACTTTTCAATGATCCAGGCACGCAAAACGCAAACACCAACACATCTTTTTATGTACTTTACACATTTAGTTTTTAGCTCTTTAGGATTTCCCGTCCATGTCTCTACCGCTGTTGCTAAGCTTTGTGGCCGGTTGAAAAATAATTTATGCATGGCCCAGATGGTGTTGTTTGTTTGTGATCAGGCCTTGAGAACAGGCGAATGGGCAGAGGTCATATGTATTCTTGATTTATATCTCGTGTATGGTTGGCCTTGAGGTACTTTCGCCTAGTATTCGAACTGGGTTAAATCTACACACATCATCTGACTGTCACAGTAGATTTTTTTTTTCTCCGCATTCTGGACGCCCATCGTGTGGCTATTCGAAATTTTCCATACCCTGCAATGCCCTGTATAACATTCGTATGTCTGTAGAATGTTTTTCTTTTTTCTGTTTTAAATTAAGGAAAATATGGGTAGACGTATAATTTTTTTTCCGATTCTGACGCTGGCAGCGTGGACGAGTGTCATTTTTTTTCTTTTCTTCAAAAAAATTTTTTAACAGTACCCTGAGAAGCTAGTTTTAGTTTAATGTATTTATATAAAATAATATATGTATAATTTTTTTCAAGTTGGTTTCCTAACGTGAGCTAAATGTCATTTTTTTTAATTAATTAAGAAGTTAAATGTGCCATAAGCTAAACATTTTTTTTCCGAGTTTGATATATATGAAATGAATATTTTATATTTAAAAAGTTAACACGCCGTCAGTTGTTTTTTTTTGTGTGTGATTAGAAAAGAAGATTTCAGAGTTAAAGTAATTTTTTTTCCCTAATGAGTAGTTCCGTCATGGCCAGTGCGCCATATATATTTTTTTTGTCGTATAAAGTAGATAGCTTCGATAAGGCGGAAGTGTCAAATATATACCCACCCGCCCTTCCGATCCCTTAAATTAGCTTTCGTACTTTAGATTGTTTTTAGTATCGCTCAAATATGAAAAAGTTTGGAATAATAATGTTTTTCTCGAAATATAGTATAAACGGTAGTGTTAATATGTTGAGTAAAAAAAAAAAGTACAGTTACATAATAGATTTTTATTTCCGTTTGGATAAATTTTTGTAAATATCTTAGATAACCTTTTTTTTTTTTTCGTTAATAGAATTTTTTTTCATAGATTGAAAGCTTTGATAAGTCAAAATTACACGTGTCAGTGTATGGTGTTAACAAACATTTTTTTTCACTTTCTCTGCATTTCGTTTTTATATAAAATGAATGCTATAATCATGCAAAATTCTCGTTCACTGTTAAATATTTTGTAATTACGTGTCCTACCAAATATATATAAGTTTTGTTAATAAAATAGCAAACTTAATTTTCAACTTAATAAAGAGTAAATGCGTATGTCGTTTAATTTATATTTTTGGATAACATATATGTCAGCCACCCTTTAGTTAAGATTTTTTTTCTCCATTTCGGATTATGCTATTGAATCATTTATTGAGTAACCGTTAGGTGAAGACCTTTTGAGTAACCGTTAGGTGAAGCCCTTGTTTTTTAGTGATCGTTTATGAAGATTCCTTGAGTAACCGTTTAGGTGAAGACCCCTTACACTTTAGAGTTCAGAATTGCTGAGTAGCCTGAAATAATAGGTCTATGTCTGCAATTGTTGTTTCCGTGTCATAGTTGTGACCAGCGTTACTTGCCTGAAATAATAGGAGTATGCGGTTTGCAATATGACATTTTTTTTCTAATAAAGCCATGTACATAATAATAAAAGAAATATTTGTATAGGTATATCTGTTTGTATATTTATATGTAGTCATATATATGCTTATTTGGTGTGTACATATTCATATATATGGGTGTATATGGTATATATACACTTCGTTATAGTTGGGTAAAACCCATTTTTATACAAATGTTTTTTTGAAACAGTTTTTGATTTCAATGCGTGATTCTGTAAAATTGCTTGATAATTGTTAATTTATTTCGGGTTGGGACCAAAATGGTAGTTGGTTTCGATCCCAGGTTCATAATTCGGAGTGGCAGTTATCATGGGATTTTACTTTTATTTTTAATTTTTTGTGTATATTTTGTTTTGTTAATCATACTTTGGCTGTTTGAATTTTTTGTGTGTCATGACCAAAATGGTAACTGGTTTCGATCCCAGGTCAGACAAATTACCGTACTTAGTTGTTATACGTCTTAGATTTAAATAATATTGTGTCATTTAAAATAGCATTTACTTATTCATGCAGAGATTTTTTTTTTCGTTCAGCAGAATCAAATTAAATTTTTTTTAAAGTGAACGGAAACGCAAAGTAAAATTTTAATTGCATTGAAATTTTATAAACCCTTATAAATGTGTGCTTGGATCATTATCCATTAATATGTATATTTGATATGGCCATTGTCTTGTCGACTGGTGCCCTTTTCAAATAAATTTGTCGGCAAGTGCAATTTCTCATATCGGATATCAAATAAACTAAATTATAGTAGATGATCAAAATAACAATGTATGCTTAGTGAGCCAAAATAATTTTAAACATGACATGTATATTTTGCTCACATATTTCTTTATATATATATACTTGTATTAATGAAAATGCATTTTTTAGTTGTTTCAGGTGTCAGAGAAAGCCAGGTCAAGCTGTAAGTGGATTATTTCAGTTATATTAACATAGCAATGATATTTTAATGAAATATAAATAAAGTAAAGTGAGGAGAATAATATGTGGTATAGTTATTAAAGACAGACACGGCAGGATTTTTTATATTTTCATGTATAAACAGATACATATAGGCATAGGGTTAAAATAGGACCTCGTGAGGTAGGCAAAGTTAATTTCTGAAAACATAAATAAAGAATTTAGAATATTGACTTATTTTTTTATATAGAACTAAAATTTTTTCTGCACATACAGGATATAGCTCCTAGATATACATAATACAATATACTTATATAGATTGTATTAAAATACGTTTAGAAATAAATTGTGACTTTCTGTAGCAAAATAGCAAAAAAAAATGGACCAGCAGACGGACGCACATTATGACAGCGAGGAGGAGGTAGTACTCAATATTCCCAAGAGGCCAACAGATACTCATAATGAAGAGTATAACTTTGATGCTTTCATCAAAGAAGTGAGACATGAAAGGGAAATGATGATGAACATGTTTCAAGAATTCATGAATGTGACATCACAACGACTAAACCGTTTGGAGGAAAACATGGGTCTCCAGCAACAACATACCAGAACAAAAGTATGGCCAGATGAGGATACTCAGTTAAAATGGCAACAGAAACAAGATGATACACAACCTAAATCATTGATCGATAATGAATTAGAGAAGGATATGTATGCCTGGGACACGTCGGTCAAGCATCAAATACAGGAGGGAGAAGACAATGGACAGATGGATGTGGATAAAAAGGAAATGAACATTCATCAACAGATCAATCCAATCAAGGCGCAACAAGGTAACCAAATCCTTACGCCTATAATAATCAATCCGGTAACGTCTCCGGTGGCAAAATTCGTACATATACAAGGTTTTAGAGGGGAACCGGGTGGAAACCCTAGACACCACCTTGATAGTTTAAAGATGTTTTTCAAGTTCCAGAATATGACTGAACAAGAAAAAGTGGCGATCTCCAGTCATCATTTAAAAGAATCTGCCAGAGACTGGTGGAATACTCTATCTATACAACCGCAAACATTTATGGAATATGAGAAGGCAATAATGTCAATGTACTGGAGTGCAGAGCGGCAGGAAGGTTTGATGTATTCCATAATGCATGAAACATACCCAGCTAACCATCAAGAGACTTATGCTCAGTTTTTTGTTAGGCAGGTAAATCGCATTAAAGCCCTAACTGCATTCAATTATCCAGAAATGCAGATAGTAAGGATGATTAGACACAACATGCCACCCTGGATTAGGAAAATATTAATAGGCACTCAAATGCAGGATATTCAAGGCACGATTCGGATACTAACTGACATTGATTATGGGAACTTAGAAGAAAACCAAAATGATAGGGTCATGAACCCGTCCAAAAATACAAGGCAGTATATACCACCGGATCCCGGAAAGTTTAGAAATTAAAAACATAAATATAGCTAGTCAGACTAAAACAACACGGACTTAATTTAAAATATAGGAGAGTGAATGATGGATAAACCGTTTTATAGTAACATATAGAAAGATTATTAGTAGTAGCAAATTAAACATTACAGTGAACAAAGAGTAGGCTTGAACTCACCTGGTACAAATTCTTACCTCTGACCTGAAGCAACAGCATTTTTTTTTTTAAAACATTTTTTTTTTGCTCACTAACTATTGGGAAATGAAGCAATGGATCTGAAGCCCGATCCATGCTTCACATCTTCCTATAAACTTAATTAGTATTGTAGATCTAAATTAAGTTTATAGTTCAATATCAGCAGGGTTTTGCATTAGAGTTAAAAATAGTTATGCTTATTAAATGTGTATTACAGTTAAATATTTTATTTTAAATAAATTTCATTCTATTGATAAAAATTGCTTAACCTATTAGTCAAACATATATATATACATCTAGCGTATATATATGAGTTAATGCAAAATTCTGCTGAAATAAAATGCTTATTCTATTAAAAAATAATAATATATTGTTGTTCAAATTTTATTAAAATATTTAGTATGATTTGATTTTGAGATAAGCCCACCAACATTTCTGAAAGAATGTATATTTTAATTAGTGAGCCGTTCAAGTCTAATTAAAGATGGCATTTTCTTTCTTGCTTTTTAATTAATAGAATTCCAACTTTAAAGTAAGAAAGTTAGAGTAAAAAATTGAAGTTATTTTTAGAACGTGTTGTTTTGAAACAAAGCAGCAAGGGGGGGCTTATCAAGATCTCAGATCATACAAACAATGGAAGGTAGCTGGCAGAGAAAGTATAAATAGTAGGGAGAACAAAAGAGATCATTCAGACTTTTCTTTTTGAAGGAGTCAGTTGATTCTGATTTTGCTTGTGAAGGCGATTTATTAAGATTTTTCTTGCTGTTTTATTTCCAAGCTTTCTGGAAAGTGCATTCAGATTTCTCTTGGGAGAAATCCGTCAGATTTTGCTTCACATTTAGCTTGTGCTTCAAAAAAGTTATACATCTGTCATTTTCAAACAATGGAGAAGTTGGAACCTGCTCCAGTTAAAACCAACCGTATTTTGAGGAAAATGGATATGCTTGGCTAGGCAAATCATAGCTTTGCCTATCGCCGAGGTTCCTAAATACCATCCAAAAATGCCTTAACATCCAATCAATAACCATATGAACTCTATGCCGTGTCTGGAGAACTTTTCATGGAAGCCATACTTCATATTTTCATTGTCCGGACAAACACCTATCGTCGGTCGGATCAAGCCACGGACGCCGTAGGGAACATCACGGAAAAAGGACGGTATCGTATCTACTATATTAGACTATCTCGTATGCTACTTTTGATTCATATCGTTTTATTGTTGTATTGAAATATATGTCTTTGCTATGTAAACATTTTATGAATTAACCTTAAATATATTTTGGGATCATCTAGCTATATGTAACCTTTTTACCTTCGCTATTCTTCCTTACTAACCATTGTAAATATTTAGTATTTCGTTGCGGTTAAATTTAATAGTTAACTTTTTGTCATTTGAAATCTCTTTCCAATTTTATTTATGTTGTTAATTAAATCCAAGTCAGTTTCTTTTGTGTGCCAACTTGATCTCTTTGATAACACCTTTTTGTCCGCCATTTGCTTATCACGTATATTTGATTTAGCTATATACGTTCTAAGTCAATTTTAAACACGGTTTTTAGCGCAAAGCCATAAGGAATGCTTTGCGAAAGGTTTTTATTATCTATCGTACTTTATCGAGAAGATCGAGTTGGAATTTTTTTTTATAAAATTGGGAAGAAAAGAATTTGACCGCAAACCTATTAACTTGTTTTCTTTTTATTGTCTAATTAGTTTGTTGCAGTAATTTAGGAGAGTAGCGGAGGCCCATTAAAGCCTTATTTATATTTTAAAGCCATTAATTAAACATTATTTAATTATCAAAAACTTGAGTTTCTTAGTTATATTAAATGCTTTATTTTTACTTTTCAATGATCCAGGCACGCAAAACGCAAACACCAACACATCTTTTTATGTACTTTACACATTTAGTTTTTAGCTCTTTAGGATTTCCCGTCCATGTCTCTACCGCTGTTGCTAAGCTTTGTGGCCGGTTGAAAAATAATTTATGCATGGCTCAGATGGTGTTGTTTGTTTGTGATCAGGCCTCGAGAACAGGCGAATGGGCAGAGGTCATATGTATTCTTGATTTATATCTCGCGTATGGTTGGCCTTGAGGTACTTTCGCCTAGTATTCGAACTGGGTTAAATCTACACACATCATCTGACTGTCACAATATATTCTTCCACATTCACATGGTATTTTATAGATGCATTTTTTTCTTTTCATCATTTCAAGTTTAGGCTTTGTAAATGTTACAATTCCTCATAGGCTGGTATGGCTCTGGAAAGCTGTTCTGATGCTATACTGATTTCAGATTTTCCTAGATTTGTCTGTTATTTTTGGAATGTATGTATAAATTACCATACCGATAATTGCCTCTTCTTTTGATGGCTCTTTTAGTTGTCTATTTAATGTTCTATTAATAATAGATGATGGATAACCATTTTTCATAAGAGTTTGTTCTATATAGATATTTTCTTTTACCAAATTTCTGATTTCTAAACAAACTTCTTTTGCTCTGTTCCATAGTGATAATATAACTCCATGTTTTGTATTTCAGGTGTGATTGGATGTATAGACTAGATATTTTTCTGTATGTATACATTTTCAGCAAACTGTAGTTTTGATTTTGCCATGAGGGAGTCTTGTCACAAGAACATCTAAGAATGCCAATTTTTGTTCTTGTTCTTATTCTATTGTCAATTTAATTGAAGGGGATATATTGTTGATGTATTTCTGGAAAGTTTGTAGCATTTCTTCACCA
The DNA here is from genome assembly GCA_028023455.1 of Epiperipatus broadwayi. Lineage (NCBI taxonomy): Eukaryota > Metazoa > Onychophora > Udeonychophora > Euonychophora > Peripatidae > Epiperipatus > Epiperipatus broadwayi. The sequence continues at coordinate 5,075,773 of JAQFVV010006261.1, read as the reverse complement.
TGTGGCTATAAAACAAATGTATCATCCACCTAGTAAAGCCAAACTTTAGGTGGATATGGATTAGTTTTATGGCTAAGATTTCAAGTTCTTCCATGTAAATATTGATAATCAGGGGGGACAATGGTGATCCCATAGCCAAAAGAAGAAACTTGCTAACCTACATGGGCATATCAGAAATCATAATGTGCTATCAATGTACCAATTTCATCTTTTAAAAATCTCAGTTATAAATATCTGACAGATACTGAAATTTCTGTTCTTGAAAGAGGATTAAAATTTGCTATAACACTCTTTAATATCCATTTATAAGATATAATGGCAGCCACTGAGGAAGTCACTCAAAAATTGCTTTTAGAAGAAGTGGCAGAATTACACTGGAGAATAAAAAGAACATTTGACAAGCAACAAAAATTTAAGTCAAACATTCTATGGTGAGAGGAAAACAATTAAATCGTTCAAAGTAGATAAATCTATAATTCTTTTTGCTGAGAAAGATAGTACGACAATTGTAATGGTTACAACTGAGTATGACAACAAAATAGAACTCACAGCAGGCCAATATAGTAAAGTGATAAAAAATCCAATACCAAGTACAGAAACAAAGTTACAAGCATTACTCAGAAAGCATTGCAAGTACTTCACTGTTTCAGGAAAAAGTAAAATATATATTTGCAATGTTGCTCATCTTGATGGTTTACCTAAAATCCATAAAGATCATGTTCCATTAGGATTTCTTGTTAGTTCAAGAGATTCACCTTGCCAAAATTTGGCTTGATTTCTTCTCAAGTTTCTAAGTCATTTGGCATAAAAGACCCAGTATTTTATCAGGGATTCTAGACACTTTGTAGAATTAATCAAGAACATAAAGATTGAAATTTGTTGTGGAAAGTTTATTCACAAATGTACAATGTGAAGAAGCATTGTGTATTGTAAGGAAAGGATTAAATGGTGTTAATGGTTTACAAACCAGAAGAGTTCTACCTGTTGATAATATAATGGAAGTATTAACATTCTGCATAAAAACAAATTTACTGAAAACTTACACAAAACATGGAGTTATACTATTACTAGGAACAGAGCCTTGTTCAGAAACCAGTTATCTGGGAAAAAAGTTCTATATAGAACAAACTCTTATGAAAAATGTTTATCAATCAGCTATTATTAAGTTAACATTAAATAGACAACAAAAAGAACCGTCAATATAAAAGACAATTATTGGTACTGTAGTGTACCCATAAATCCCAAAAATAGCAGACAAATTAAGGAAAATCTGAAATTAGTATAACTTCAGAACAGCTTTCCAGAGCCATACCACCCTATGAGGAATTCTAATATCTCCAAAGGCTAAATTTGAAATGATGGAAAGAGAAAAAATTCATATATGAAATATCATGTGAATGTGGAAAAACTTATATTGGTGAGACCAGTCCTCCCATTGAAAAGCGTTTTCAAGAACACAATCTGATGATTAAAATTAGCAAAAAGTTTAGACTTTGTGGCTAATTATTCCAAAGTATAAAATGTGCTAAAATGCACAAACACACAAAGCTGAAGAGAAAGAAATATTAATACAGATTGATACAAACTAAATATCTATGTGGCTAAGCAATTTCGAGGTCAAGAGTGCACGATCTTAGGAGAAAGATAAAAGAAGCTTACATTATCACTAAAGCTAAAAACGATAAACTGAAGAGACTCTTGTTATAAGATCTCCAAGGAATAGAATATGTAACTATCTCATTTGCATAAATTTGTATTGCTAATCAATTTATTTACAAGATGATTATGAATATAAGGATCCTGGCTCTCGAAAGTGCTTAGCCACATACTTAGATACAGATATTTAGTTTGTATCAATCTATATTAGTTTATTGTCTTCAGCTTTGTGTGTTCATGTATTTAAAACATTTTATATTTTAACCTGATGATTAGAGAGAAATTAGATCTATCTAAAGTAATAGAACATGGATGTGCCCATGAACATATGTTCAATTGGGAAAATACAAAAATTTTGGATAGGGAAGAAAAGGTACAAAGAAGAAAATTTAAAGAAGCTGTTCACATGACAATGGTTAAAAATCCCATAAGCCAACCTAGTGTGATTATACATATTGTATGGCAACCACTAACCAACTTTGGTCTTAGGAAAAGTGGAGAAATCAGGAGGAACCCATAGATAAGTATATGAAATTACTACAGAATGTTGCCTTTGGCAGGATGGCTCAGTTGGTTAGGGCATTACCTTAAAATTCAATACTCAAGAATCTAACAACCCAGGATCATATCCCATGCTAGTACTGTCACTGGTCAGGCCAGCAACACTTGAAGAAGAGGGGATACTAATACCTCTTGAAATGTTGTGCATATACTAACGTGTTTGATGTGCTATTTACTAACAGTTGAATGTATTTGGAATATTTAAATAAAGTTAATTTTTTCTAAAGACATTCAATACACATATTAGATATTGGAAATAGTCCAATATAAAAATACAAGTAGAACACCATCATCACACATTTTTCGGAAAACACACACTAATTATATTTTGATCTTATATGATATAATATAGAAATAGTTAAAATAAATTATGGCCCAAAATCTTTACTGACTCAAAGTTTGATTTAAAAAATAAGAAAAATAATTATCTATATAATAGCAAAAGTGAAAAACAACATTCACAAAATTAAGATTCACACATTTTAATTTTATACATTGAGTTTTATAATATCAATTTCTTTTCCCATTTTTTCTCAAATATTAAAACATTTTCGTATATTGTGAACATTGAACGCATCTTTACCAGTATTATGAATATATTACTGCTCGGAACATTTTTTTGTAAATTTAAAAACTCTTCCTGCCTTTTAAAAGGTAAAAACACCATACATAAAAGAAAGAAAAAATAACATTAAATTAAAACTTAGTCACAAAGTAAAAATAATATTGAAAATTGATTAAATTGTAAGTAGAGCACCCATTATGTTATCAAGTTATATTGTGTATTAAAAGAATAAATTAACACAAAACACTTAAATTAACACAAAACACTTAAGATTTTAAATGTAGTTAATATAAATTATAAATTGAATTTTTATTTAATCTCATGATTCTCAATTCAATAAGATTAATATGTCTGATCATTTCAATCTACTGTGAAGGAATACTTTATAAGTAAAGTTAGATCCATCTTTCACTCTGCTCTATGATAATATAGTCAATAAAGTTGATACTTAAAAAGAGTATTTTGAAAACAAGTTATATTTACCTGTTTAATAGGATTTATTTAAACTTTTAGAAACTAAAAAATTTTCATCAATTGCAGTCCAATTATTATTATTAAGTGTATCATTTTAGGCTAGAGTTAATGAAAGATGGATTCATCTTTTTCTTATAAATGTTATTAAATTGAGAGAGTGCAAATTTCTCAAGCACTTATGACTACCAACAGCCAATCAAATCTTAAGCACTGGGACAGAATTTATCAAGAAAAGTGCGGTTTCACTCTCTTCTTTACTTGTCTTTCTATATATCCAAGCCAGTCCAAAGTACTTATATCTGAAAGCATGAATCTTAAATATCATCACACTTAATTCACTGAGTTCAAATTATAAACATACAGCATGAAATCTTTCGATTTACTATGCAGTAGTTTTTGATGTTATAAATTTGCAGCAATATATGTAAATAATATTATTTTTTATTGCTGCAAATTTATGACATCAAAACCTACTGCGTAGTAAATCGAAAGATTTCATGCTGTATGTTTATAATTTGAACTCAGTGAATTAAGTGTAATGATATTGAAGATTCACGCTTTCAGATATAAGTACTTTGGACTGGCTTGGATATATAGAGAGACAAGTAAAGAAGAGAGTGGAACCGCTCTTTTCTTGTTAAATTCTCTGTCCCAGTGCTTAAGATTTGATTGACTGTTGGTAGTCATAAGTGCTTGAGAAATTTGCACTCTCTCAATTTAATTTCAATATCGACTGCGCTTTATAAAAAAAAAAATAATATTATTTATAAAGGTTATATTGATAGCAGATTGGAAACTTTTGGTGTTAATAAGCATTGACTTCTTTCATACGATTTACATTTATGAACCATCTAGCTTTGAACAAAATCAGATTTATAAGTGTTTTTGTTTTGTTTATGGAAAATATGAAATACATTTTCAGTGCATCAAAATCATTCTTACTTAATCTTGTAAAATCAACCAATGATAATGTCTTAATGGTTGGAATTTATATTTTTAGTGTCTTTGAGAAATTCATAAGAGGAAGATAATTTTTAGTTCAGCAAGAAAATTTCATTTCAAAAATGTAATGCCCTTTTATTATTATTGAAGTCTGATAAAAATTAGTGAAGCTTCATTTTAAATATGGATTCTTGTTAAATAAATATTAATAATTATAAATTGCAATAATTTCGGTGAGCTTACCATAAAAAGGACAATATTTGCATTTATTGTACTAAAAAAAAATCCTAGCGATATAAAATGTAACAGAGTTTAGAAATGATCAGTGAATCTCTCATTGTAATTTTGAGTATCAAATAATATTATCTGATAACAAAAATTAGAACAAATCCAATATTTCTTTGTGCCAAACCATAACTTTTGAAAAGTTGCTGTTAAATAAAATCTATTCAAAAATGAAAGCATTTTGAGTAGATATCTGATATCTTACATTACAAAAAATGTAAATCTGCTTACTTAAATTATTGATATCTTCACTATATTAAACAATTGATTACAAAAAAAAAATGTACATGTTCAAGAAAAATTGAATTTAAACCAGGTCTTAAAATTTAGTTGTTAAATTAATATAGTTGATGATAAACTCATAATTATGAGGAGTGTTCCAAGATAATTGGAAATTAATTGTAATAAAAAATGTATATTTACATCCAAATATTATAAATTGAATCCCTTTCAAAGTATAGTCCATTCAATGCATTGCCTGTTTTCATTGCCACTTCCAAGTCCAAAAAAAAATATAAAAATGAGGCATTTTTTTATTCAAGAAAGTAAATAGTCGCACAGAGTGAGATCAAATGAATATTGCTAATGGATGAGCTGGCTCATACTGAATTTAATTAAAAATTGTGTTACACTCAAGGCTTTCTGCATTACTGAGTTGTTGTGGTAAAGCTTACACTCCCTAATATGCCAAAAATGAGTTGTTTTTGTTTTACTGTATCGTGCAAACTTTTCAGAACTTGTAGGGTTTAAATGCCTTTTCATTATGAACAAATTCTGAATGAACAATGTCATTTGCATACAAAAAAATTGGCATCATTTTACTATTCGGCTTCAATCACCATGCTTTTTTGGCTCATGGTGAATTTATGACTTCTATTAAAATACTTAACTTGTTTTCCCCCCAGTAACTTGCTTATAAGCCAATTTATGTATAACAACAGGTTTTCCTGCTGGTTGTTTTATAAGAGGAATTATTCTAACTTTTCAGCCATTACAAAAATCGTTAGATAAGTGAGACATCCATAACAAAAACATTTACTAACAGTGATCAACAGATAAATACAGGGATCTCCTAAGAAACATCTAGTGGTAAAAGCATGTATTACAACTTTCATACCCGCAAGAGAATTTTTGGGTATCCCCTAATATCTTAGAAGATAATCAACAGAATATAAAATTGCATCAAGTTTTTCCACTGATATCATCTTTGAAAATTGTAATTTTTTAGATCGTCAAAGTTCTTCACTTATAGACTTCAACAATTATAAATTGGAATGATTTATCATGCAGAAAAGTAATATTATTATAATGTTCCTTAAAAATTACCATAAATAACACTTAGTATATTAATTTTGATTAATAAAGAAATATTTTTAAATATGTGAATCATAGAAATAATTGTCTTCTAAAAAACTAAAGATTTGTAGTTTGTACTTCAATAATTCATGTTATTAATATTTTATTGAAATTCTATATCTGCTTTTTTTTCAATAATTATAAAACTGGCACTATTATTATATTTAATTTAGGAATTAGAGAGAGATATTGATTTAAATGCTTTATTAAGTAGACTTTGAAAATTTCATAAAGTTTTTTAAATAAAAAGTTAACATTATTTAAGTAGTAAATATTATATATTTATTCAATAAAATATATATAATAATGTTTGATATAAATATTACTGATATCCTATCTGTACATATATAATTTTCTCTAAAATTATTGAAATAAAATTCTCATAAATAACGTGAAAGTTTAAAATTAATAATGAATAATAAAATCAATAAGCTGTCCATAAATAAGTAAATTAAAAACAAAGAAAAACATTTCGTTTAAGACAAATAAATATATTAGTCTAAAGAGTTTTTGTTATTGTTAGTTTAAACAAAATCCAGTTGTTAAAAGTTTAGTAAAAGAAGTTTAAGGAGTTGTTTTGCTATTATTAGTAGTTTGAAATAAAAGTTATTCATACAAACATCGTTTATTAATTAGAAGGGGGTAGCAAAAAAATACAACTTAGACAAGCTAGAAGTAGTGATTTTCAAATCTTTTCTCATTTAAGTTAAAGAAAAAAAAGGAAGCCTCTTTCATTTAAATGAGTTGTTAGAATAAAATATATATGTGCGATTGTAAACATAAGGAATAGTAGAAGAAAATGGGTGCTTGTCGATAATGTAAATATGTGCATGTTAAATGTTAAAAAATGATATAGGAGTTAAAATTTTAAAACATAATTTGCAATGGTTATGAATTAAAGAAAATCCACAAAGACATCAAGTTTGCGATGGCTGCTAAATGAAAACACATAATTAAAAGCTTGTCTTAGGAATATGTTTGAAAACTGGAGGAATTTCAACAACAGAGATAGCCAGCGGACATAAACACCAATTACCAAAATGACAACAGGTCATCCAAATTAATTTTTTTTTTTTTTTTTTTTTTTTTTTTTTAATTTTTAAGTTAATATAATTCAAATTAATTTAATTTATTACCAAACCCAAACCACCAAACAAGAAGAGAGGGGAAGGAAAGAAAAGAAAAGCTCTTCCCCCCCCTCCCCCCAAAAAACACCAACAAACTTGTAAAAAAAAAAGCCCCCCCAAACCAACAAAAAAAAACAAAAAATAAACTACCCTCTCCACAATACCACCAAAAAAAAAAAAATAAACCCCCCCAAAAAAAAAAAAAAACCCCCCCACCCGGAAAAAATTTTTTTTAAAAAAAAAACAACCAAAAAAAAAAAACCCCCAAAAAAAAAAAAAATCCCAACAAAAAACCCCCCCCTCCTAAAACCCTAGGGAAAAAAATTTTTTTATTTCCATTTAAAATAGCCATTGCTAGTTTGAAGCCTCCCAGAGTCAGATAATAATGAACTCTATAGCATGCATAAAGAACTGTTGATGTGCGTATTTTGAAATGTCATGTGTGAATACTTTTTGTTATATTGATTCATGTATTTATTTGAATGTATTGTATATTTGATGTGTCATGTTATCTTATATTTTATAAATTAAGAATGTGTGTTGTCATTATAGATAATTATCACTGTCTAAATTAATTAAGTTCTTATAAAAGTATTTAAGAATTACAATAAGAAATATCTAGTTAAATAAATTATCTTTAAGCTTAATCTTGTCAGTCAATTCTTTTACCACTAATTGAAACAATAATCCGTTATTGATTACAATAGACTGAGATAGTCATGGGTTGTTTCAAGTGCTGGATTATGGGCCTACTGTCCAAACACATTAGTTCTAGTAACTATCTGACACCAGGGATTTACTCCAAAACAAATAAAGTGCTTTGATAGTAGGGGTTTTAATCTAGCAGTCGAGGTGGGCCACAGTCTGGAAATGTGATAATGTTATGTGTTGCATAGCTTGGTCTGACTGTGGGTATTGTTGATGGCTTTGCCATCAATGGTATTCTCCCCTCTGCTCAGATGGCTGGTTTGTTTACGTAATATTTATAATATAAGATTATAAATTCATGATAAATAAGGTTTAAACCCAATTAAACCTAGCAATTAGGGTATGTGGGATCATCTTACGAATGCACCTGGCACAATATATATATATATATTTGTACATGTTGTAACAGTAACTCAGTTCAAACTCTGTTACAAAAGGAGAGAAAATGTAGATTTTAGATAATAATTTTTATTATAATTATTATTTTATAATTATTATTGGAAAAGTCACACAGAAAAATGCACATGTATTTGCTGAAATGATGGATATGGGTAAATATTTTAATTGGCATACATGTATATAGGTAAATGTTTTTGGAAGAAAAAAAAGGTAAAACCAAAAAATTTTAAGCATGTAAAAGAAAAGTTTCTTTTTCAGTTATTATTTCCCGAATTAATTATCCAAAACATATACCAAAATGGGAAATGTTACAATGGACTCCCAACAATGGGGCTTTTGAAGAACGGAGATCGATAGAGTGAATGCAGCCAAAGGATATAGAGGGCGCATTATTGTCAAAAAGAGAAACTTTTTTTTTAAAAGAGAGGAAATATAGTGTATTCTTTTTTTTAGGTATAAAATTCGTTGCTGTTCAGTTAAATAATTTTTTTTCTGGAAGGAGAGAAAAATAATAAGAAATAGAACTTGATGGTAGGTAGGCAGATATGGCAAAAACAAAAAGGGGAAAAATAATAAATAGTATGTTGAAAAATGGTTGGGGAATTGCGACATTGAACCTGACATGTATTGTTAGTCCCAGTAGAAAATAATATAAAATAAAATGGAATGAAAACCAGATCACAGGGTAATATGGATAAAGAAATGAGAGATAAGGGAAAGGAAACGGACATGTTTGAATGGATCATGAAAAAGTTACAGGAAATGGAAACACGATTACAGAAATAAATAAATGACATAAAGAGAGAAGTAATTGAAAGGATAATAGAGGGACACAGAGAAAATGAGAAAAGATTGTTAGAATTGGAGAAAAGGCTGAGCGAAGAAATAAGATGCAGTCAGATGGGAGAAAGGGAGAGTGAAAAGCAAACAAGAAATAGATTGGAAGTAAAAGATAGTAGAGGTGAAAACGAAACTAAGCCGAAGGCCGAGAATAAAAATGAAAAAAAGGGAAAGACGAGCCCAGTCATTGAGAAGATAGTGGAAGATCGACAAACTGCAGAGAAATGTATGTTTAACTATACTAATGTTACCAATTCCTTAAGATCCATTTGTTCACAGGCCAAATAGCAGAGACACCAGTGGAGCAGCTTAGGAACCTACAGAGATATTTCAGTATAAATGTAATGCCTGAAGAAAACAAGGTAATAATAGCATGTAGCAACTTGGTAGGGAATGGGTTATCTTGGTGGGAATCACTGTTCCACCAACGCCGGATCATTAAAGAATATACAGAAGCAGTGCGAGAAACATTCTGGTCAGAAGAGCAGCAAGAGGTAGTCAGATACCGCATTATGCAAGAAAAGTACAGAGGGAGTGGCCAAGAGAACTACATGCAATTTTTTAGGCATCAAGTGGCCAAGTTACGGACCTTGAATAAGTGTAATATGACCGAGAGCCACATAATTAGAATCGTAATACATAATTTGCCAGAGAGAATCCAACAAATGCTGCTAGGGATTGGAAAATCATCAATTGAAGAAAGTGGCTAAAGTGTTGAACACTATAGACATGAGCGAAAGTGAACATGATAAACCCATAGATCGAGGCAAATGGAGAAACTATGAACAGGGAAAGGATTCTAACTGCCAGAAATGATAAAAAAAATTATAAGGAATAGAAGATAAAGGGAAGGGAAAAGATGTATATATATATATATATATAAGGAGTTTAAGGAAGAGTTAGGGTCAAAATAGTTTTTTTGGGTAGCCTTCAAAATGATATAAATCTCATTTTGAAGTCTTTCAAATGGGAGGGTATTGTAACAGGAACTGAGTTCAAACCCTGTTACAAAAGGAGAGAAAATGTAGATTTTAGATAATAATTTTTATTATTATTATTATTATTTTATAATTATTATTGGAAAAGTCGCACAGACAAACACACATATATTTGCTGGAATGATGGGTATGGGTAAATAATTTAATTGGCATACATGCATATAGGTAAATGTTTTTGGGAAGAAAAAAAAGGTAAAACTAAAAGATTTTAAAGCGTGTAAAAGAAAACTTTCTTTTACAGTTATTATTTCCCGAATTAATTAGCCAAAACGTATACCAAAATGGGAAATGCTACAATATTAATACACCTCATATACTTCCTGAAACTTATCAAGTTTTAAGGTAAATCATAAATATTCACATTTTTATTGAAAACAAAACGATACAAAAATTAATAAATAAAAAATAATAAAATGCAGGATTTGAATAATATGTATTTCAAAATGGCTCTAGCAAAAGAAATTACAACTGAGTTTTAAGGTATAGAAAAGACTGAATATGAACTGCCATTCTGCATATAATGTATAGAGTGCAAAAAGGCATTTGATTCAATAGTCATTTCCATAGTGAATAAAACTTTTAAACAGTTAATACATAGATTGAAAATATTATCAATTAAATATTTATCAAAATGCATCACCCGAACTTATCACATTATGATAACAATTAAGATTACAGGCAATTCCATCTCTTTGTAGCAGTTTAACAGGAAATATTTTATAGATATAAATTGTGACAGTAAAGAAAGTTGGTGTTAAAATAAATACTTTTCAAAAAAGAAAATAACTATTGATAATAATGAATTAGAATGTAAAAATACAAATACTTTGCTCAAATTATTAATACATATCTAAACATAGTGAACATTAGCTTGAGTGCTTTTGTTCAACTTTGTCTATATGCTTATAGAGAAAAAAATGTTTTGTCAGTATTTACATATGGTTCTGAGATTGGGATCCTGATAGAAGAGCAATACATCACATTATCTTGAGAAGTATGGACAAATATTGTGAATAATATCCAAAGGGAATTAGATTGTCAAGAGAAGATATAGTTATTGATATTAATGAAAAAATTAAGAGATTGAAAATCTGTGGTGTTGGAATGATAAGCGAAGCCATGATTTATAAAAATTGTATTAAATTTCAAGTTAACTTCATCTTGTGTAAATTAATGATATGTTCATGTATATCGGTTTTGTAAGATGGAGTGGATAGTTGTAGGGAACTTGAAGTCTGAGTTCAAGTCTCTTCTAATTATAGTAAGTTTAGTATAGACAATATACATGTATTTATATATATATGTCTGTACATATTTGTCTGCCTGCTCACCCACTCTATCATTCCAATTATATTTATCTTCTTATTTTTGTATGTATACATTCTTTTTATTAAATTTCCAGTTGAGTTTTTATATATGTAGGTCATCTTCCAGGTTTTAATAAGCATGCATGCTAAAATTATATATAATCTATAAATTAAAGGAATATTTTCCGTGTGATATAAATTTAATTTTTTTTTTTTTTATTCAATTATTTTTAACGTCATGAATTGTTTTAAATATATTTAAATTAACATAGTCTACTAATTTATGTATAAAACACTGATTTTATAATACACATTTCTAAATAAATAAAGTATTTATTACATCCATATCACTGCTTTTCAATCTTTTTCTCTATCAACTTTTCTGAGGATTGCAAATTTTTCCAATGAATTAAGATCTTTTTAATTTTAAAATATTGAATTCTACTGTTTTATTTGCTCTGCTTAATAGGTATGATGGAACACGATTGTGATATTTTAATATCCCATACAATATTTTACTTTCATCCAGGATTAGTTTTTTTTCACAATCAAATAATAATTAATATTAAATAATTTTTGTTTTGCATCCCCCAAATTTATCCTTCATAATTTTTATTTCCTTGTATTTTGACCATCTCAAAGTTCACTACATATCTCAAATTATTTTTCCTCCCAAATCTGTTTTATATTAATCCAATTCCTTCTCCAAGTAAATTCTTGTGCTTTATAAATTCATATTTTCTTTAATGCAAATATTATTTCATAATTTAATAAATAAATGTTTTTTCATTATTAAAATAATATTTGACATTTTTTCATTCTTTTATTTCATTTTGTGTTTAAATATACAGAAAAAAACCATTTGCAATCTTTTGTTCAACATTTAAAGTGTCTTAGTCGTAGCCTGGGGGGGGGGGGTGATTTACTCAACCTGTTCCCTGTACATTGAGCTATGTTTAGTTTAACATTTACATATTTTTACAGTTATTTGAAATCAATATAAAATCTTATTTTTATTAATAAAAATGTGGTTATTGTTTTCTGTAAATATTTTTTTTGTTAATATTTAGGAGTGTCAAATATGGTATTTTTTCCCCTGTGATGTAATGAGGAAAAACACAGGCTTAAATATACCTGTGTCTATGTATATGATTTTCTAATTAATTAGACAATATAAAAACTAATTGTAATTTTTATTATTTACGTTTGTAATTATATATTATATAAAAAAATAATTACCCCAATTTTTTATTATTATTTGTTTTCTTTTTTTTTTCCAGTCCTATTTTAGAAACTAGTAGGGATGGCAAAATTTCAAGCAGTAGTTTATCAAATAGCACTGGTCGGAGTGGGAATTCTCAGCATAATCCTATCAATGATTGTGCCTCTCAGATTTCTAATATTGTAGATGATTTTCATAAAATGAGTTTACTAAATCCATATGATGAAAATGTACGATCAAAATTACTTTCTTCATTGTCTCCACCTTTATCTACCTATCCTGGTTATGTTCGTTACCATTCATTTGATAATTATCTGCCAGATGGAATGATGCGTTTAGGTGAATATATAATAATTATTTAAAATAAATTTTGCAATCATTTTAAAATTAAAAATGAAACAAATGTTTTTAGTAGTCTACTACACATATGAATTAAAATAACATAAATATTATTTTAAAGTGAGTGTTTTATCTCAATTACTTGTAACATGAAAATAATTTTATATGTTTAATTATATAAGCATAAACATTATAAAGAGTAGTTAAAAAATATGTTTAATGCTGCTATAAATTCAGAAGAAAATAGTGATCTAATATTTCAAATTTGAATTGGTTGTGTTATAATAAAGATAAAATAATGGCAGAACAAATGACTTTGCTTTCAGACATTACATTGTATGACAGTTAATATAGATAGGTCATTGAATGATTTATCATGACACATGATTTGGATGCAATTTGTTAAATTGTTTTTAGTTGTTCTTTACTTCAATTCACTATGACTTGGTATTTGGATTTCTAGGTTATTTGCTCATAGATAGTTTTAAAAAAGACATTCCATATACTGATTTTTCAAAAACCCCCCCCCCCCCCCCCCCTTTTTTTTATTTTAAAAAAAAAAAAAAAACCCCCCACACAAAACCACACCACCCAAAAAAAAAAAAAAAAAAAGAAAGGAGAGGAAAAATGCCCACTCCACCCCCCCCCCCACCCACCCCCCACCCACCCCCCTCCCCTTTTCCTCTCCTCAAGTGGGGGTGGGGGGGGGGGGGGTGGAAGGAGAAAAAAAAAGGGGAGGGCCCCCCCCAAAACCCCCCCCCCCCAAACACCAAACCCAAACAGCAAAAAAACGAGAGGGGAAAGGGAAGAGGAGGGAAAAAAGGGGGGGTTTGAAGAAAAACCTTTGCGCCCCCCATTTATTCTCTATTGTTTTTTGTGGGAAAAATATATAGTGAGTTTTGCCTGTTTTAATACTGATTTTTGTTATGAAATGTAAAAATTGATTGCTATTAAATTGTGAAAATAATTTTGATCTACTACATCTTAATAATGAGATCAAAACTTCTGACATTATCAAAATCTGTCCATTTTCATTTTAAACATTTTTCAGTAGTTTGTAAGGTTAGGATTTATGACATTTTATGCATTATACCATAGATGGTAATACACTTATTTTAAATGTTTTTGATATATATATATATATAATTAATTTTTATTTTTTAAATTATTATTTATTTGGAAATCCAATAATTTTCAGATGAGTTTCATATTTTCATTTGATTTCTGTTTTTTTTTTTTAAAATTATAGTGAATTTTATTTGTAAAAAAACATGTGCTTTACAAATACCTGTTGTTCATTTTAGGTGATGATTATTTTGTTTTCAAGAAAGAGATGGATATAGCACATAATATTTTTGTAGTAGTCAGACCTAGACATCCCATGAAGATGGTTTGCAAAACTGAATTTGTTTTGAAGGTATGGTATTTTTATAATGTGTAAATCATAATTTTTAAGAGATTCATTAATTTTCAAGAAAAATGTCTGATAATTTTATTATCATTTGGGGATACTATTTGTATCTAGAACATCTTTTATTTTATGCAGAGTGGAATTATACACCATCAGCCATTATTTATTGTGAAAAAACCTCAAATTTACTAAACATATCAGTGATGAATGTTAATCTTCTAGTAGATGAATAATATTTAAATCATGAGATTGTGTCGACGGTTTTTCAAACCAGTATTTGACAATGCAGGTTGTAATATGTGGAATGCTTTTACCTAGAAGATGATTATGACAAACTTGTTTCTGATATGTTTATTCTTGTAGAATAATGACCAAACTAAAAGAATATCTTGATAAGATTGATCAAAGTAATATTATCACTAGATATTTTTTTAATGATTAGCAGAAATCTTTCAGTCACTGAGTAAAATATAAATAATTTAACCAAAGATGTGACTTGTTTTCACTATCCATTGTTCAATTTTTACAATTGCAACACAACTAACATTGCAAAGAACTTTCTAATTCCTGATCCAACCATAAAATGTCAGCTGCTTTGGACCTTCCTAGGTACCACAGGAGTCTCATCCAAAGATTCATTTATTTTCTGCTGATCTACACAAATGTTGGTAAACATAAACTATGAATCACAAATCCATGGCAACATTGGCAGAATTGAAGAACTTAATAAAGCACCATTGGTTATTCTATTTTCTGCTTGGAATTTCTGGTTTATTTATGATATTTATTAATAAAGGATTCATATAATCAAGAGTTCTTATTATATGAGCATTAACGACTGTAGAATATTGGACAGATCATAGATTAGTAAGTTTAAAATAATAATCTCATTACATCTACCAATCATATTCACAAAAAAAATTAATGCTCCTTCTTTAAAGTTTATTATTTCTGCTTATTTTCAAATAAGCAGAAATTTTAATTTGTATTTTGTGGAGGCATGGAATTTTCTCAAGGAAGTGTGTTATGGATAAATGTAAATTTATACTTGGATTCAATAGAGAAAAAAGAATAAAGAATAGTTCTTTGATAATGATCTTATTATTAATGACTTGATTAAAAGGAAACCATATTTTCTTCTTGGCAGAATAATAAATTGAATGTGGAGCTTCATAATAATATAGATATTTAAAGATAGAAATTTAATAAATGACAAGAAGGTTTAAAGTTTAGTGGGTTAAAACTACAATGAAAATTCAGGTTTATTCGTTGTCATTTTAGATTATTTTTTTATGCATTGAAAGCAACATATGAATTTAAAAAAACAATATCTCAATGTGATATCTCAATCTTATTAAATTCATTGATGGCACTCTCTTATATGTTATCAATATTTTGAATCAAATGAAAGAATATATTTTGATTGTCTTTGGAATAATGATATAATAATTGAGATGATAACTTTTACCGATTTATCCATTTACCTATTGATTCAAATTTTGACAAAGATATTTGTCTTAGTGAAATTGAAAAAACTTATAATTTTAATGGCAGCATGTGTTTAGATCCTGATGATTTATCTGCAGTTTTATAATATGGTGATAATAAGTTATCTTGAATATTGAAATTTTTTAAGAATACAGTATATGAATTGATGAAGTTGTGCAATCAGACCTTAATGATGATTTTATTGTTTAAATTTTTAAAAATAAAAAGATGTATAAAATTGCAATAATTATCATCGAATGTTATTATCCACTACAGCAAATATACTTTCAATGATTTTCTTCAGTACATTGCTTTCAATCATAAATAAAATGTTTAGAAAAATTCTATATGGTTTTTGACAATTGAGAACATTGTAGGTATGGTTTCATTGCTAAGCAATTGTAAGAAAAGTCTTGGAAGCAAAACAATGATTTGTGCCTTGATTCAATTAATATGAATAAATCTATGACATTCTTTGAAATTAATTGAATCCACCCATGTTTATTCATATTATATAGTTTCTAAATGATGATGTAAGAGGAAGTATTATTATTAAAGGTGAAAAATCACAGGCATTTGAAATGAAAACTGATGTTAAATATAGAATCTGTGTTTGCTCCAAGATTATTCTGAATTATTATGATTGTTGGGAAATATTAATTTATATCAATTAAAAATCAAAGCAAAAATGTCATCAATTTTAACTCATTTTTGATAATCTAAGGACAATCTACATAATGTATTTAATATTTTGAAGGGTTTGCTTTCAGTAATTTATAGCTTGGATGGATATCTATCACTTTGAGAATGTAAACCAATTAAAATATATTGGTAAACTTCAAATTCAAACATTGGAATTAGATATTAGAATGCAATTTAATTCCAATGTCTTGTTGCTGCTTTTATAGTAAAACAAGATAAGGTATTTCATCTCGATAAAATAAGTACCATATCTAAATTGGTTGCCTAAACAGCTGTTATTTTGTGTAATTTGTTGAATACAAACCAGACATGGATATCCTATCAATGTAATATAAAGACTTTAGATCTGTGTTCCATAAAATTATATAAATACAATGACAAATCATAAAAACAATTATTATATTCTTCAGCTTGTTGAATGAGATACAAAGTCTATTATTGTAAACTCACATGGACATTACAATTTTTTCTAAAATTGTTTTATAGTGATCTTGAGAAATATTTTTTAGCCAGGCAAATCCCATTTGTATTGCAGGGTTATAACAAAGATATTCAATAAAAGAACAATGTTGATTGTTTTTATTGGGAAAATATGGCAGAGAATAGAAATGAGAGAGTTATAATTAGATACAGTGTTGTAGTATTTTGGATAAAAAAGTTTTATGGAGAAGTTAAAGAGCAGCACAAAAACATCAAATATATGGAATAATAGATCAACATATTTTATATGAGGAAGTATTTCATTATTTGAATTGAAATATATATTCTGCACAATTGTTAATTCATATTTTATTAACAACATGATTCATATAGAACATAAAAATATATGTTAATCACGGTTTTAAATATCTCCTTCTCTTTTTACACACACTCCGCTCATATATTTATAACTTACATATGGTACTATATCCAACTTCTTTACATACTTAACAATATTATTTTTTACACCAAAACTTTACTCTTACAGTTTCAGCTGTTTTATAGTCATCATCAGTGCTACAATATCCAAATATATAATCATACAATTAATACATTATATTTATATGCATAAACAATAACATATATCTTAGACTGACTATTATAAATAATCATTTTCTATTTTATGATTCTACTCTTAACAAATTTTATGTTCTTATTTTTTGTATTTTATTATTCAATTATTATAAAACAATTTTATTATAATTTTAAAAATTTAATTTTTAAACTCTGCTGTTTAATCTACCAATTTATTATTATCTTTGCAATTATATTTTTTTAATTACTTCAAAACTGTTTGGTTTTTATTATATATTTAACTATTAACTTTTTTTACATTATAAATTACCTGTTTATTACATTACTAAATACTTACATTTTTATAATCCTATTTTAAAAACAAACTGACAAATTTTTAAAAATTCTTATACTTGTTTAACAGTTACCTCTACCATCATTTTTGTCAACTTTATTTTAAAGCTTCTTATATTGAAATTATTATTAATAATAATAACTATAATTATTCATAAAATTATTATCTTTGCCCCGAAATCTTTATTAAGGTAGGGTTTTATAATTTTAATCAATATTGCCACTAATTTTTCTATACCTTTTATTACATGTATAATTAATCATTTTATACTATCCTTCTCAAACCTATGACCTATTTCTAATGAATGCAAATAAATAGGTGATTTCTTGTCATAATTATATTCAACTAATCTTGTTTAAATTGAATTCTTCATCTCACCTACATAATTAGTTTTTATATTTTTACTTTTACATGACTTACATTTAATTTCATATACAACATATATGCATTTTCTTATTGCATATTTATTATTTAATATATAAGTTTATTTTTTTTTTTTTTTTATTTTTTAAATTTTTTAATATTATAATATTTTTTTTATTTTTTAAAATATTTTTTTTTTTTTCTTTTTTTTATTATATTATTATTATTTGTAATACCACAAATATATTTCTTATTTTTTTTTTTTTTTTTAATAAATTATTTTTTTTTTTTTTTTAAATTTTTTTTTTGATTTTTTTATAATTTCATTTATAATTTTCTCTGGATATTCATTTTATTTAAATTCTTTAATTATCAATTGTACCTGTTTACTAGTTTGCTATTAACTGAAAGGAGGTCCTTTGATTTCTCTTGGGGACCTTAAAGGAACTGAACAGGGCAAATTCCTAATGTCCACTCCATACATTCTTGTCATTGCAACTGTTATTACTATGCTATTATTCATATAGCATACAAACATGGACGGGCTGCTCATCAACATGCATTAGCCAGCGTGGTGAATTTATTAGCTTTTTAGCTCTGAGTTTACGATCAAGAAACACCATGATCTTTCTTCTCAATTGCCTGATAAGGCAGAATGAATGTTTGTGTAAATGATAAATATTTTTCCAATACATATATACAATTATGACAGAAAAATAAATCATGGCCTTTATTCCCAGGAGGCTGTAAAGTCACCAACCAAGGCAGTGGTCGTTGTCCAATGGTGGAGGGTGTTAAAAATCCTTTGATTGTGGATCCAGATTACCACTTAATGACAACTTTTTATTTAGATACTTACAACTGCAAATCACTTTCAAGTGAAGGAAGATTGCAAGAATTAGAAGAAGAACTGTCTTATATTAAATGGTACATTATTGGACTTTGCAAAGTTAGAAGAAAAGGTGAAGAGACAATTGATATCAAAAGTGAACATGTTATAAAGGCACACATATTGTTAATACAATTGGAGTAGGATTTATTATAAATAAAAAGTGGAAGAACAACATTGTGGAGATTGATCGTGTATCAGATAGAGTGGCAAGATTAGTTATACAACTTAATAGCATATACCAAATGCAGATAATTCAGGTTTATGCCCCAACAAGTTCTCATAGTGATGAAGTAATAGAATATTTTTATATGCATGTACAAAAGGCTTCTGATCAGAGTAAACAACATTTTAAAATTTTTATGGGAAACTTTAATGCTACAATTGGTAAACAAATGAAAGTTGCTGTAGGTAATTTTGGTTATGGCAATAGAAATGAGAGAGGACATAGACTTATGGAGTTTGCAAGAAAATAAAAACTTTATATTATGAATTCTTTTTTTTTTTGAGAAAAATGTTAAAAGGCAATGGACATAAAAGCCTCCAAATGAAGGTATAGCAGAATTGGATTATATTTTGACTAACAGAAAATACATATTTGAAGATTGTAATTTTCTTAATAAAATTAATGCAGGAAGTGATCATCGATTATTAAGATGTAAGATATGTGTTAATGCAAAACTAGAGAGACAAAAATTATTAAGAAAAACAATATTTACAGTTGATATTCCTAATCTTCAGAAACATTATAATGAATTTAAATTAGAATTTACAAATTGGTTTCAAGTATTAGTAGATTTTGAATATGATTCAGATTTGAATGAAATAATATGAAAATAACTGATAAAATTTTAAAAACTGCAACAAAGATAGCTGGTATAAAAAAGCAGCAATTGACCAATAAAATTTCTACTGAGTCTAGAGAATTTATGAAGAAAAGAAGGCATATGATGATATACAAAAATAATGCATTAAAAAGTATTGAATATCTCGAAATTTGTGAAATGGCTTGGAAAAAAGTTGAAAGTGATATAAGAAAGTATAATTGTGAACTAGCAAGTAAAGCTGTAGAAGAAAACAAAAGTCTCAAGAATGTAAAACAACATTTTGGTATTGGTAAAAAATTTATATCTGTGATAAGAAAAAAAGATGATGATGATCACTATAATCTTCATCTGAGCATTAATTAAAACAGGCAACACTCACTATACATATGCCACACACAGCAAGCTAGAGTAATCAATGGATGCCAGAAGGCTTGTGCATAAAATCTCCATCTAGTGCCTTCTCATCCAATATCCCCAGACTAGTTTCTGGCTTGTGGCCTTCATCAGTGGGGGGAGCCTTGGATCTGAGAGCACTGCATCTAGATCTTAAGATCCAATGCAACCCTCCAACAATGATCTTTTATGTCCAGTCTTAAACAGACAACACATTAATGTTTCCAATTCAAGCCCATCTGCTTATATGGGACTGAACCCAGTTCAGTTCCCATACAATTTTGGTGTCTTTGGTTCTTTAATAACCATATCCACCAATATCCTATTAGACAGGATTGATTTTAAGCCAATAAACATCACATGACCACCATCTTTTATGCTTGTATATAACTTGTTAAAACAGGCAACACTCACTATACGTATGCCACACACAGCAACCTAAAGCAGTGGTCTTCAACCTTTTCACACCAGTGGACTGGTAAAAATAAGGATAAGGTTTCACGGACTAGCAGAAGTCTATAGATAAATTTTCTTAAAGATGTAAACAGCTTAGCCTTAAATGAAGTTATATATATATGGAGTTTGTATAATAAAAAACTTTTTTTTTTAAATTTTGAATTTTTTTAGAAAAGTAATAAAAAATTTAATTCCCCCCCCCTCTACATAAACATCTGTGATAACTAGAAAAACAAATTAATTAATGTATAGATTTTAGTTTTTGTTCTGTTTTTTTTTTTTTTAATCAGGTAAAAGTGTGATGAAAAAATAAATAAAAATTGTTTATATTAATTAATAGTTTAAAACCTTATTATTTTGTTATTACAAACTTTTTTGCCAATCTAGTATGGACCAGCAAAAAACTTCTGCGGCCTGGTGACAGTCCGCTGCCCGGTGATTGAAGACCACTGAGCTAGAGTAATCAATGAATGCCACAAGGCTTGTGCATAAAATCCCCATCTAGTGCCTACTCATCCAATATCCCCAGACTAGTTTCTCGCTTATGGCCTTCATCAGTGAGGAGCCTTGGATCTGAGAGCACTGATGAAGGCGACAAGCCAGAAACTAGTCTGGGGAACAATTGGATGAGTAGGCACTAGATGGGGATTTTATGCACAAGCATTCTGGCATCCATTGATTACTCTAGCTTGCTGTGTGTTGCATACGTACAGTGAGTGTTGCCTGCTTTAACAACAGTTATACACAAGCATAAGAGATGGTGGTCGTGTGATATTTATTGGCTGAGCATTAATTCCTAGCTCTATATATTCTTGAATTTATACTACTTGTTTTATATATTTTTATCTAATATTCAAATTCCAATTAACGATATTACTATATTCAAATTCCAATTAATTATATTACTAGTAGTAATATAATTAATTGGAATTTGAATATTATATAAAACATAAAATAAGTAGTACATATTCAAGAATATATACAGCTAGGAAGTATTGCTCAGATGAAGAAGATTATAGTAAACTGGTAGAATTGATAATTAAAAAATTTAAAGATAACAAATATTCAGAGAAAATTATAGATGAAAGTATAGAAAAATCACAAGAAAAATTTAAGAAAAATGAGACAGTATGTATAAAATATATGGGTATTAGGACTTATAATAATAGTATTATAAAAATGATGAATAAAATAATTATTTAAATTAATAAAAAGTTTAATAATGTAATTATTTAAGATAGTGAATAAAAGAAGGAAAACTATACTTAATATATTAGATAATAAATATGTAAGAAAAGTAGAAAATGCATAAATGAGATATATAATATTGAATGTAAGTCATGTAAAACTAAAAATATAAAAACTAATTATGTTGATAAGTCAAAGAATTCAATTTATACAAGATTAGTTCAACATCAGTATGATAAGAGGTCACCTATTTATTTGCATTCATTAGAAACAGGTCACATGTTTGAGAAGGCTAGTATAAAAATGATTACTTATACAAGTAATAGAATGGCTAAAAAATTAAAAAGGCAATATTAATTAAAAATATAAAACCAAATGTTAATAAGGATTTTAGGTTAAAGACAATAATTTTATGAATAATTAGTTATTATTATTAATATTTTGAATACGAAAAGGTTTAAAATAAAGTTGAAGAAAATGATGCTATATAGAGGGTTGAATTAAGCAAGTATAAGAATTTTGAAAATTTGTGAGTTGTTTTTTGTAAATAAGATTATAATGATGTAAGTATTTAGTAATGTGATTAAAAGATAATTTATAATGTAAAAAAGCTAAGAGTTAATTATATAATAGAAATATATAATAAAAAACTTTAGAAGTAATTAAGAAAATATAATTACAATGATTTTAAAGATTAAAGTTTTAAAAGTATAATAAAATTATTTTAGAATAATTTAATATTTAAAGTACTATAAATAAGAACATAAAATTAGTACAATAATAAAATAGTAAATGATTATTTATAATGCTCAGGCTAGGATTATGTCATTGATTATATATATAAATATAATGTATTAATTATATGATTATATATTTTGATATTGTAGTTTTGATGGTGACTGCAGGACAGTCAAAACTGTAATAGTGAAGTTTTGGTGTTAAAAATAGTATTGTTATGTGTATAAGGAAGTTGGAAATGGTATCATATGTAAATATAGAAATTAATACCTAAAGAAGGGAGGAAGAAGAAAATCATATTTATAACTTGTAACATTATACTTTAGCATAGTCAATCCATATTTTTTTACTGATTTAATTAATTGCTAATTTAGTTTTACCTAGTCTATGTGTCTTTGTAAGGTTTGGTAATCTTTGTATATATATATATATATATATATATGTAAACATTACAAGGATAATCTAAACTTGTCAATATATAATTAAAATTACCCCAAATCCAAAATTTATCCAGACCAGCAAAAATAATATTAAAACACAACCAAAGGTTTCACTGCTTCAAGCAGAATTCTCAAGTGTAAAGAATTACACAATATATATTAAACATTACCCACAAATCCATTTACTTCCCATCCACTCTTAATATTAAAAGAACTCTTAAATAAGTTAATTGCTTCAGAATAATAAATTTTCAATAATAAAGATTCTTTAATTCTTCTTTTGATTTCATTTCTCTCATAGAAGACAACCTTAGCTCCATCAAAATTAATAGTGTGGCTGTATCTTTTTCATGGACATACAAAGCAGAATTAAGATATCTATTTTTAACTCTATTTTTATGAATCTTTATTCTTTCATTTAAACTGAAACTATTCTGACCTATGTAGACCTTCTTACAAAAAACAAGGGATAAAATATACTACACCAGGAGTAGTCCTCCTATCAAAAATTTCCTTTGTATTATTTAATAAATTATTCAATAAATTATTCAGTGTAATACCCCTTTTTCAAGCAATTTTCTTATTTCTGAACAATTTACTATTCCTTCATACAAATTTATAAGAAGACAATTTAAATGGCAAAGAAATAAAATCATATTTTTCTCTATCCTTTACATCCTTACAAATATTACTATTAAATAAAATACTTTACCAAATTTATCAGAGTAACCAACCCTCAAGTAATCTTTATAAAATTGACCTTTCTGAAACAAAGTTATCCCACTAGAATTATTTAATTTATTATTCCTATGATAATAATTCCTTAAAGCAGCTACTTTGAGATACAAACTGATAGCTATCAGGATTACTTATAGATCTTAATTATCTACTTTTAACAAAATTACTGCATAGTAAACAATTATTCTTTACATTTATAATCACCAAAAGATCTAAAAATTTTAACTTACCAAAATCTAAACCCCTCCTTCTAACACATATCTTATAGAAGGATCAAAACAATTAAACTCATTTACAAATTCCTTCAATTTATCATTCTCAACTACAAATAAACAATCGTCAACATATCTGACAAATAACTTTACATATAAACAATGCTTTTTAATAATAATTCCCCCCCTCCATATAATTAATATAAACTGAACATACTAAAGGGGAAATAATATAACCTTTCCTTAATTTTATAAAAATTACTTTTATAAGTAAAATACATAGAATCTTTAATTACCTTAATTTTATATTTTGATAAAGAACTTTTCTTATACAGACATAAGAACATCAATACTGCTTAACCTATTAACAGACGGATACATATTTTCAATATCTAAACTGCCAAATACCCAATTATTTTCCATTTTAAAATTATGAATCTTATCCAAAGCCTCAAAAGAAGAAAAACTGTGTAATGACCAAAATCAACAAATTGTTTTAAAAAAATATTCAGGAATCTAGAAATACCCTCTACAACATTAGCTGTAAAATCAAAAATAAATATTAAAGGAAAACCATCTTTATGAGTTTTAATATTTACAAACATCTTAGCTGATATGAAATCATTTGGATAACATTTTAAATAATCTACTCTAGTAAATAATTTTAAATTTACCATTTCCTTCATAATATCTATCAACTTTCTTTTAATCACATTACTGGATCTTTATCTAAAAACATATTTATTTACCATTATTTAATTCTCTATCCATTTTTTATTGAACTCATCTCTTTTCATAATGACAAACCTAACAGCTTTGTCTTCATGAAAAATGATCACATCATTAGCAATTAACCTATTCTTAAGATGTCTAACCTCAGCAGGATTAACTACACATTTTTCTTTACTTTTTAAACTTTTATTTACAATCAATTGAATACCAACTTTCTGCTCATCCCTCAAATTACTAGATTCAATAGACGAAATTGTATCAAAAACTATTTTTTGAATGAAATGGAACAAAATTATGGCCTTTACCAAGAATAACTAATTCTCTATCATTTAACTTAATATCAGAAAGATTAACAACCCTATCATCAGAAACATTATTCTCATAACTTTTATCACCACAATATTTTTTTTTTCACTTTCCCAAACAATCACTTTAATTATCTTTCATCTTTAAAAGATCTTTTAATATTAAGGGTGGATGGGAAGTAAATGGATTTGTGGGTAATGTTTAATATTATATATATTGTGTAGGCTGCAGAAAGGAGTTTGCTATTAACTGAAAGGAGATCCTTTGATTCCTCTTGGAGGCCTTAAAGGAACCGAGCAGGGCAAATTTCTAATGTCCACTCCATACGTTCTTGTCGTTGCAGCTGTTATTACTATATGTTTATTCATATAGTATACGAACATGGATGGGCTGCTCACCAACATGCATTAGCCAGCATGGTGAGTTTATTGGCTTTTAACCTCTGAGTTTAAGATCAAGAAACACCATGGTCTTTCTTCTCAGTGCCTGATAAGGCAGAATGAATGTTTGTGTAAATGATAAAGATTTTTCCCAATTATACAATTATGACAGACAAAAATAAAGCATGGCCCTTAATCCCAGGAGGCTGTAAAGTCACCAACCAAGGCAGCGGTTGGTGGCCGAAGGCGGAGGGTGCTAAGAATATCCTGGAGGCGGACCCAGGCTGCCATTTGATGATGACTTTTTATTTAGGTACTTACAACTGCAGATCACTTTCAAGTGAAGGAAGATTGCAAGAATTAGAAGAAGAACTCTTATATTAAATGGGATATTATTGGACTTTGTGAAGTTAGAAGAAAAGGTGAAGAGACAATTGATTTAAAAAGTGGACATATGCTCTATTATAAAGGCACAAATATTGGAAATACAAGTGGAGTAGGATTCATTATAAATAAAAAGTGGAAGAACAATATTGTGGAGATTGATGGTGTATCAGACAGAGTGGCAAGATTAGTTATACAACTTAATAGCAGATATCAAATGCAGATAATTCAGGTTTATGCCCCAACAAGTTCTCACAGTGATGCAGTAGTAGAAGATTTTTATATGGATGTACAAAAGGCTTTTGATCAGAGTAAACATTTTAAAATTGTTATGGGAGATTTTAATGCTAGAATTGGTAAACAAATGAAAGATCAAAGTGTTGTAGGTAATTTTGGTTATGGTAATAGAAATGAGAGAGGACATAGACTTGTGGAGTTTGCAGAGAAGGAAAAACTTTATATTATGGAATTCTTTTTTTGAGAAAAATGTTAGAAGAAAATGGACATGGAAGCATCAAAATGAAGGTACAGCAGAATTGGATTATATTTTGACTAACAGGAAATACATATTTCAAGATTGTAATGTTCTTAATAAATTTAACACAGGAAGTGATCATATATTAGTAAGGGGTAAGATACATGTTAATGTAAAACTAGAGAGACAAAAATTATTAAGAAAAACTATATTTAAAGTTGATATTCCTAATCTTCAGAAACATTCTAATGAATTTAAATTAGAACTTACAAATCGGTTTCAAGTATTAGTAGATTTTGAACATGATTCAGGTTTGAATGAAATTAATATGAAAATAACTGATACACTTTTAAAAACTGCAACAAAGATATCTGGTAGAAAAAAGCAACAATTGACTAATAAAATTTCTACTGAGACTAGAGAACTTATGAAGAAAAGAAGGAATATGAAGATATATAAGAATGATGCATTAAAAAGAATTGAATATCTCAAATTTTGTAAAATGGTGTGGAAAAGAGTTGAAAATGATATAAGAAAGTATAACTGTGAACAAGCAAGAAAAGCTGTAGAAGAAAATAAAAGTCTTAAGAATGTAAAACAACATTTTGGTATTGGTAGGAAATTTATATCTGCAATAAGGAAAAAGATGGAATTATTACTAAAAAGAGGGATGACATTATGAAATTTGTAGAACATTTTTATCAAGAATTATATAGTATTAAAGAACAAGTACCTCCTATATCTATTACATCTTCCGAATTGCCCAGAATTTTAAATGAAGAAGTGAGAAATGCAATTAAATGTATGAAAAAAGGAAAGGCTCCAGGTAATGATGGAATTATAATTGATATATTAAAAGAAGCAGGTGAAGAAACAGAAAAAAATATTAGCAAAGTTATATACCAAATGTCTAAATGATAAAGATGTACCGGATGATTGGAAGAATGCAGTAATATTATTAATATTTAAAAAAGGTGATAAAGAAGATATTAGAAATTACAGACCTATCAGCCTTTTATCAGTTTTATATAAAATTTTTACCAAGATAATTACAACTCGTCTACAGAGAACCTTGGATTTTCACCAACCAAGAGAACAAGCTGGATTTAAAAGTGGTTTTAGTACAGTAGATCATATTCAGGTATTGAGAGAAGTTATAGAAAGGACAAATGAATATGAGTTGTCATTATGTTTTGGATTTGTAGATTATGAAAAGTTATTTGATTCTATAAACATTTCTTCAGTGATTAAAGCATTGGATCATCAAGGTATAGATCCAGGATATTGTCATATTTTAAAGAATATTTATAAAAATGCAACAGCAACAATTAGATTACATAATGATACTGGGAAAGTCAACATTGAGAAAGGTGTAAGACAAGGTGACTTCATATCTCCAAAACTTTTTACAGCAGTGCTGCAAGAAGTATTTTGTGGATTAAAATGGGAAACTGAAGGAGTGAAAGTAAATGGAAATTATTTAAGTCATTTAGATTTCGCAGATGATGTAGTTGTTTTTGCAAATAATGCTTTGGAGCTGCAGGAAATGTTGCAGGAGTTATCAGATGAAAGTAGGAAAATAGGACTAAAGATAAATGTTAAAAAGACTAAAGTAATGTTTAATCGATTTGCTCAAAATATGAAAATAAAGATTGATTATGATGAATTAGAAGAAGTTAAGAGTTACAAATACCTTGGTCAGATTATTAATACAGATGGAAACATAATGGAGGAAATTAATCATAGAATTAAACTTGGTTGGAGTGCTTTTGGTAGAAATAACTTGATATTAAAAGGAAATATGCCTATGTGTATGAAAAGAAAGGTTTTTAACAAATGTGTTTTACCAGTTCTTACTTATGGATCTGAGACTTGGACCCTTAATAGTAGATCAATACAGAGACTTCAGACCACTCAAAGAAGTATGGAGAGATGTATGTTAAGAGTAACAAGAAGAGATCGAAAACGCAATGTATGGGTAAGAGAACAAACAGGTGTTACTGACCTCATTGAAAAAATTAAAAGATTGAAGTGGAGTTGGGCTGGACATAAGGAGACCACATGTAAGATGGATGGATGAAATAAGAAAATGTGTAGGGGTGATGTGGAGAAGAGAAGCTAAAGATCAGAGAAGATGGATTAAACTTGGAGAGACCTTCATCCTGCAGTGGATTGTATAGTTTTTGTAGTTCTTTACACTTGAAAAGTCTGCTTGTAGCAGTGAAACCTTTGGTTGTGTTTTAATATTATTTTTGCTGGTCTGGTTGAATTTTGGATTTGGAATAATTTTAATTATATATATATATGTGTGTGTGTTCTTTATTTTTATACATAAAAAATCACATAAACTAATATGAATACTAATAGTTTGAAGCTGCAATGTATGAATATATATATATATGTGTGTGTGTACTTTATTTTTATACATAAAAGAAAATCACATAAACTGATACGAATACTAATTGTTTAAAGATGTAATGTATGAATATATGTGTGTGTGTACTTTATTTTTCTACATAAAAGAAAATCACATAAACTAATATGAATGACTATACCTCAGTAGTTTCCGGTACTTTGCGTAATGGCTGGTCATACAAGGTTTTTATCTGCTTAAATTTGAAAAGAATTAGGTGATACAAATCAAAATAAAAAATGGGGAAGAAGAGTAAAAAAACCCCAGAGGTCAAAGTGAGTATTCCGAATGATAAAGATAATCTAAAAGATTTAGTTATTAGTAATCTGGAAGAAAATAAAAATGGCAAAGATAAAATGTTCGATAAGCCTATTTTAAATGAACGTAAACTAGAAAAAATTAATGGTGATACTGAGTTAAATAAATTTAGAGTTGAAATTGATTGTAATAGTATTAATGTTAAACTACAACCATTGCAAACAAAAAATCATGGGAGTAAGAAGTCAGTCATAGATAGAGAAAACACTAGAACAATACCTGATGGAGGCTTACATAATAATGTTGGATTAGAAAGATCAGAGTGGGAAATATTAAAACATAGTAAGAGAAGAAAAATGGATAATGATAAATCTTATGACTTGCTGGATGAGCTGAGTACACAAACTACTCCAATATTACAAATCGCAGCAAGTTTAAAGTCAATAAAAAAAGTAAATGAATCGGATAATCAAAGAGAATTAACTAAAAACGCAACAACAAATTTTGCTGAACTTAACGATAATGTTTCAGAAAATAAAAGTACAAATAGACTTACCACTAAATCTTTTGATACTTTAAATTCTTACTGGAAAAAAAAGTTTCATAAGCTGCATGTCACCAAGTACATCAATTTTTAGTTTAGTTATACAAACAAACAAAACTACAGGAGAACATGTGCTTGACAAACCAGATCTTAATGAATACTTAAAAGCCCTTGATGAACAGGAATTTATTAGCATGGTTAAATATATGGCCTTTTTCCCCGCTAGAGGGTTTGTTTCGATAGAATACTTCAATAAAGAACAAAAAGAAAGAGCAGAAAACTTAATTAAGGAAATACAAACTAAAAAAAAAATTACTATGTAACAAAAGATCCAAATCCATTAATTTACGGAAGAATATTACACACCCACTGAGTTTCAATATTGAATATTTTAAAATGCAAATAAGCAATTATATCCGAGGTAATAAATATGGAAAGGGAAATGACGGTGGACGTAGCCTTTCAAATTCTATCAAATGCATGGAGGGTAGTGCTTAAGTTGAAGAAAGGAGTAATGAAAGAACAGCTTCTGCATAGGTTATTAAAGGTTCAAATGACTATTTCCTTAGTTATAAGGGGTAGACCACCATTGTGTTTTAGATGTGATAAAGTTGGTCATATTGCAGCATCATGTGATACGGCGAATTGCATAAAGTGTAATAAATTTGATCAAATGAATCACCTATGTAATAATTTGGCTATAAAGACATGGGCTAATATAGTTAATAACAATAGAGAAGAGGATCAATTGTATGAACAAAAAATTTATAATGAAATTAATATAGATGAACTATCTGAAGCTGAGTGTTTATCAGATGAATCTGACACACATGCTGATAGTAGTAAAGCCTTCGAAAGTGTGGTGGAAGACATGGATATCATAAATCAATGGGTAGAATCTCTCAAACAATAAGTAAATAAAAAGGAAGGCAGAATAAAAATCAACATGGAAGATATTGCTGAAAAGGTCAATAATGATTCTAAGCTGGAAAATACTGATGTGCAAACATTGTCTATTCAGGATAGATCACCTTTAAATGATGACGATAATGAATAAAAACTAAAAGAATGAGGATAATTTGGAGAATAATATTCATATAAAATGATAAATCTGTTACCAAATCATGAATAAATCACTAAATATAATATCAATTAATGTGAGAAGTATGAATGGAGGTGCTTTTTTTTTTAAAGTTTTGGATTACATTGCATCTCAGAAATATGATATAATTTTATCTGAAACAAAGATTAGTGATAAAACATCCCCATGGATTATTGAAAAAGTCACAAATAAAAATTTATTTCTGTACAAACCTAACACGAAATCATTGCAAGAAGTCGCGGTGCTAATAAATATGAGTGCAGGTATAAGAAATATACAAATGATATTGTTACAAGTAAACTATGTAGTAGTGTCTTTTGTCATTTTTGACCAGCTTCATTACCTAATTGCGGTGTACTCGATTTCCAAGAGTAATGATATATCTAACGTGATTCATAGCATTCAGAATAAGTTGTTATAAAAGCCGGGTATTGTGGTGGTGGGAGGTGATTTCAATTGCTTCTACCAGAATATTCCCAAGCTCTTAGAACAGAAATTGGAAGTAATTGCAGTATACCCATTGAAAATAAAACATGGCAAATATGCTTATTCATTTTTTAACAGTAGATACTTTTCACTGATTGATTTGTTTTATGTATCCAGTGCTAAAGTTAAGGACTCATTTATTGATACTTCTCTGGTAGTCTTCTCAGACCTCTTAAGAATACTTCTCCAAAAATAAAAGATATGCCTTTATTACAAAGACCATTAGGAGTCAGATATACTTGTCAATCGATCAGATATCTAACATTATTATAGTGTTGAATTATTACCATCAGATTTCAAACCTGCTTCCATGTATTGCTTGGTATAAATTCAAAAAATTTATTTCAGACTTGTGCTGTCATAGTTCGAATAATATGATGTCCCTAAATCAAATGAAAAATAGAATCATAGAGATTAATAAAACACTGAGTGTCATTTCTGGATTGGTAGAACATAAAGACCTGGTTGGTAAACTACAAGAAGAATACAATAATATATATAGGAGAATGCAAGAAGATACATATACATTAAGACTAAGAAAATTAATCCCGGGGCTTGGACACATATTAAAGCTAATGATTAATTATGCAAAAATTTATATACCTCACACAAGTGATATCTCATCTATGAAGACAAGTGAAGATTCTCTAATATCAGGTGATGAGGTTGATGAATATATGGTTGAAAGACTGAAACAGACCATGGGTAATTGGGGCATTGATGGTGAACAATATAGGATAATGACAAAGCAAACATTGAAGAAATATATTTTGTGTCAAGAAATTGCAGAAGAAATTAATATATTGAAAATGCAAACTGTATTGGCTAAAGATGCGATCCCAGCACCAGTTTATAAACAAATCAATTATCTTATGATAGGGCCTATGTTAAAATAGTTTAATCAGATGTGCTCGCAAAGATTTGAATGGCCCAGCTTAAATAAAAAGGTAATCTTTAGTGTTAAAAAAGAAAAAAAACACAAAAATACCTAATTTGAAGACCTAAGAAATATATCGATTGAGGATATCGACTCTAAAATACTGGCTAGAATCCTACAAAAAAAATTGTTTAAAAGTGTCAGTGACAAAATTTCAACAGTGCATCATGCTGTGAAAGGTAAGAGAGCGATAAATGCAGCTCTTAAAATACAAGATGCTATCAAGTATGCCAGGGCCTTGAATCTGACTCAGTACTATGCATTGAAAATCGACTTTAAATCTGCATTTGACTTGGTTGACTGAGCTTATCTCTTTAATGCCCTAAATGGGCTGATAAAAGATGATCAATATTTAATTAATGCAATAATTAATTATATTACTAATAATAAAATTTCCTATAAAAACTTTATGAGGAGGTCGGAATTCTTCATCCCTGGTAAAGGTATCCCACAGAGTTCACCCTTGGCAGCACTTTTATTTGCTATTTATGTGGACCCTATGTTAAAGGAAATCGAAACAATAATTAATGAAATCTACCTGCCCCCTTTGGGAGTTTCAATAAAAGTCATGGCCTTTATAGAGGACATAATAAGAATTTTCAAAAACAGTTATAATATTGATATAGCTATGAATCAGGTTAGAAAATTTCAACAGGATACAGGATCAGTAGTACAGTTTGCTAAGTCGGTAGCTTGGCAATTGGCAACAGGGAAAAGAATACCAAATGAGTTTTTAGCTGAGCCTAAGTCGTTTCTTGGCATCACCCTGTACTTATCCAAAACTAAAATGAATTGTCAGTTAAATCAACTTCTAACAAAAGAATAGAAGAAAGAATTAATAGTTTTTCATATTTTAAACTCTATGAAGTGACTAGAACCAAGATTTTCAATGCAATTGCAATAGGAGTATTTAGCTATTATGGACCTTGGTTGAAACTATACAACAAAACAATCCTGAAGATTATACAGATGCCAAAGAAATTCATATGGGGGAAGAAATCTAGCCTCCTCTCAACCTTTGTACTCCCACCACCAATAGATAAAAGTGGGCTTAATTTAATCGACTCAAAAGCTTTTGTTAATTTTATTACTGCAAGGGCTTATTTGAACGTAATGAAGGATCAGTCCTTTAGTCCCCCTACTGGTGATATAAGAATTTACAATGAAATGGGAGCTGAGAGAAGATAACATTTTGCTGACATGTTTATAACATACAAAGATTTACAAGATGATTTAAATGTCCGAAGTCTACATGGAATAAAATATAAAGATTTAACAAAAGATTATCACAATGAAAATTCTTGGTTGGGATGTTCAATGAAATGTGTTCTTAAAAAATTCCACTCGATATATACACCTCAATCATCCATGAAATTTATTTTTAAGCTGATAAATGGAATTTTGCTGACTACCTCCTACCTTAATAAAAGGCTTGGAATGGGTTTGGATGAAATGTGTATTTTTTGCAAGAAGAGCAGTGAAACATTTACGCACCTGCTAGAGGAATGCCATGCATTCCAGGATCTGAGATCAAAAGTATTTCATAGGCCAAGAATTAATCTAAAAGACCTGTTAAAAATATGTGATTTGTTTTAATCCGCATAATGCAAATGTTATAATCCATTCATTGAAAACAATATGGGTAATTAGATGCTGTTTGGTTTTTGACAAAAAATTCAATTGGCTGAGAAAGCTAGATAGAGATTGGAATGATTACTTTAATGTATGTTTAAAATATTGGCCTAGGAATACTATTGAATCTGTATGGGGAGGAACTGCTCCGTCCACATGTGAAATATGGTAGGAAAACCCATTTCCACTCTAAGAATGTATTAGTAAGGTAAAAAAAAATGTATGACGTAATGAGAAAAATGCTTTAAGTATTATGACAGTTTTGATGAAAAGTTGTTAGACAAAATATAACCTTTGTAATTATGTAATTATCATTTGTGTTTAATAAAGAATATTATTTTAAATAAAAAAAAAACTAATATGAATACTAATTGTTTAAAGATGTAATGTATAAATTGATATAGTAGCTTATGCTAATGAGAGGGATAAACTAAGACAAAATTTAATTAAGTTTTTATATAGAATTTATCGTTATATATATATTCAGAACAATACAATAATTAATACAGTAAAAAATATTTTAAAAACAAATGTAGTCGATTCTTTGTATAAAAATCAGATATTAATATACTGTACTGTTGGTTAAGTATTTATAAAGCTAATGTAAACATTTTTAAGATGTGTAATTTATTAAATTTTATTTATAAATTTTGATAATATTGTCTATACTATTTCACATCACAGAACATTTCGATCTTGTATTTTGAGAATATATTTGCTATATACATATGACCAAGTCTTATTTATCTTATATGAAATTTATTGGCATTTTATATATGTATGCACAACTGTTTTTTTTTTAATAAATCTTATAACTTATCATTATTGGTTATATGTTTGTTTGACATTTTATTGGTAAAAAATTGGCTTATTTTAACTTAATGTATTACTAATGTTGATAATTCTCAATGCGAAATTCATTACCAATTATTTACTATTAGTGTTTGTACATATTCTGCATTATTTCTATGTGTTTTTTGGAATTAAGTATATTATATGTATTCTATTTAAATTTATTATTTAAAAATTTTAATAAATGTTATAATTATCAATTTTAACTTAGCATAAATAATTGTAATGCTATATTTTTTTTTATGCAAAGGAGTTTGAACCAATATGATATATAACTGTGAAAAAGTGTTTCAATTTATTATATATTATAACATTTCAATATTTTAAAATAGTTATAAATAGCTAAAAGTTTTGTAATAAAAAAACTTTTTTTAAAAAAATATAGTTTCACTTTTAATAGATCTATATAATAAATTTCATATTGGAAATAATATTTCATAAATAATGACACCCAATCAATTAATAGAAAAGACACCTGTTTCGCCATTTCAAAAAGATGGACAAATTAATACAAACAATATTTAAATAAAATACTGAAACATCTTACTAATTAACATAAATTTAATACTCTCCCTCATCACTATCAACAGCACACAGTTATGAGTATGAAGCCATGGAGATTTGAAAGCGCTAAGCTTTCAATAAATTATTATTAATAAATATAACTTCTTTAAGGCACGTTTAAAGCGCATAATTTTTGATATTATATCATATCTACAAATGTTGGTCATATGAAAGAAAAAAAAAAATTTTTTTTGTTTTTTTTTTTTAAAAAAAATAAACCGGCATTAAGTTTGTTAATCTTTCCAAACTCTAATCTGAAGAAAAGTGTTGCAGAAATTTTTCTTTAATATATATTTAAAAATTTATTTAAAAAAAACATTATTGGTTTTCTTTGAAAGATTTGTATAAAAGCATATTTTTCATTAGTGATCTTTTTGTATATAAACAAATATATATTGATATATGTTTCTTTTAATAATATTCTCTGGAAATTTCAATAATTTTTTCTTTTTCAATTTATCATGACTATAATTGAATAAATGAATTTGGTTACTATGCCATTAAATAAGGGAACAATTTATAAATTTCCATGGCTTTCAATTTGCAAAACAATTACGTTTAAATAAATGCAGACTTTACAATGCAGTATATGTTGGAATTTTTTTTAACCGTTTATGTTAATCATTTTTATGAGGTTTGTCTTTTATTTGTTTATTTTGTAAATTACTTCTTCAGAAATTTTACCAAAATCACCCTTTTATTTTGCTGTAATATCTTATAAATACAATTTATCCAAACCACTTTGAACACATTTTAGCAAAATCCTTTATTGTACATATATGTGCACACCTTATGTTTCAACTGTCCTGCAGTCTTTTTTAGAACTATGATGTAATGAACAACTATGTAAATGATATCATAAAAAATGTAAACAATAAAATACTAAAAACAACAAAATATATAACAATGCATAATTAAACAGAAATAAATATAATCAAATCCAAATAAAATAATCCTGTAATATAAAATAAAATATACAATATAAATACAAAATAGAAAAATATAAATTATACATGTGTATTGCAAACTACACATAATATGTATCTATTATTTTATAATATATATAATCTATAAATTGTATTCTTTAACTCACCCAGTTTATTTTAATCTTTTCAAATAAAAGTTTTTTAAAAAAAAATTATCTTATACCATAGCTCCCTTTATTATGTATTTTTAAACAAAATATAACTATAACTACTACAACACTATATATATATACACACCTTAACTTTTGTCATTATCTAATTCTCTTATAAATATTATACTCCGTTATATGTAAACATTATGTCAAGTTTTTTCCAATATGTAATATCTATAAATATACCCATGCTTATACTCATGTATAACAGGGCTGGGTTCAAACCCTGTTCTAAGGTACAGTATGATATAAGCTAGCATATATATACCTGATCAAAAGTGGTATTAAGTTAGATTTTTTTTTAAATACGTGGGTGTGTATATATTTTAAATGGGTAAATAAAAATAGATTGAAACATAAGAGGGAGGGGGGTTATATGGTTTGTCCTCTTATATTTTGTTTAGAAGCGCGTCTATATTACTGCATGGGTGAGTGAGTGTAATAAATTATTAATATGGTATATTTCTTGTTCTTTTCGATATGTGAATATATAAGGAATTGCAGATTTCATGTGAACAATTAATTAGGAAGGACCAAAATTAATTATGTGTGTGCTAACTTATAGCTTATGGGAAGCTAATAATTTTTTCTTTAGGAAACCTGTTAAAGTTACTGTTGAGTTAAACATTTCTGGAATTGATTAAATAATCATTATAAAGAAATACGTAGCTGAAACTATCTTTTCATATCTGTGTTATTATAAAATTTATTCCTGTATGTGCTATTTTAGTAAAGTCAATTAGCTTTTTGCTAAGAACATTGGAGATTACTGAATTAAATTTAAATCGTAAACATTTGTCATACAGAAATTTGTTTTATATTTCATGCTTCTACTGACAAGTACTCATTTGGAATCATCATTGTTGTCTCCATGTCATTCAGTAAACTTTGGAAAAGAAACTTTGCAAGTGAATTTTTCCTTTAAGTTAAAAATGAGTGGCTTTTAGTTTTTATTTGTTGTTGTTGATATATCATAGATAACTAGACAGATTTATTATTTTGTGTTTGCTTATTTGTTTGTGATATTTCCTGAACTTCTAGACCACCATGGATTAGTGTATTTGCAAATTGTGAATATGCTGGTAAATTGTTATTATTTAATTATGATTTTTTTCTATGTATAAGGTACACTCATTTTTTTTTGTATTTTATTAAAGAGAGAGATTTATTTTGTATATATATTTTTTCTTTTATCTTGAAGTGAACATCTATTTTTGGGGCCTTCGTCAGAAATAGTAAAACCTCGTTCATAATAATTATTGCTATTCAAATTTTTAAAACACCTGATTGTTATAAGCTAATAGTGTATACTTTCAATTTACCATTTAGTTCACTGTTATACTTGCATATTGTATCATTTGGAATTATGTTTCACACTTATTTGTGTGTGTGGGTCTGTCTTATGCAGTTATTGTATTTAATTAATAAATATTCGGTTTTATAACTGTTTCTCTCTATTAATTTTGGATAATATTGTATTCTAAAAGAATTGAAGGAATTAATGATTTACCTGTGTATCTTTCAATGTATAGTATGAAATGTATAGAGTAGCTATGAGAAAGTTATTCTTGATATGTTCTATGTTTGTTGGGATGGAGGATTTTCTCCCTTAATATATTTTAAGCATTTGCCATGAGAGGTATATTCTTAGATGGTGTACGTATGTATTATAAATGATATTTTCTGAAGTTAAGTGATATATTTCCCCTTTGTTCTGGTGGTGAGACAAGTTGCACACCAATAGTGTATTTCAGAGCTAGATAATTATTGTTTGATTTATTAGCCAAAAGAGATGAGTTATTCCTCATGTGCTAAAATTTTCCTTAAATGTTTATTATATTATTATCATAGAAACATAGCTATATGTAATTCAGTTGGTGGTTAGATAAATAGCCAGATTAAATTCTTTATCGAATAGTAAAGTAAAAGTAGTGTTATATTTTGTTGGTTGGTCTATGATATTATCCGTAATAGAATACTTATTTAATAATTCTTAAGTAAATTGACAATATGTAGAAATATTGATTTTTTTTGTCTTAATTATGGCATGAGATTTGATATACATGTAATACAAACAATATCGCAAATATAAAAGTATAAGACTGTTAAATTTATATATCGGGAAATAAATATTTTGAATCATATTTTAATTTACCATAAGCTTAAATCATCAGAGTGATTATTATTATTATTACTTTTTTTTAATGCATGAAAAGTATAGACATTTAAAAGGATTATTTAATTGAGCTATTTAAGTTATTTTTTTAACAGCCAAGTTTATTGATTTGTTTTATTTTAATAATTATTGTGACCTTTCAAACTTATATATTTGTATCAATAATATATTTTACCCAATATTGTTTGCTAATAATAAAGAATTGTTAGGGTTAATCTACAGCCCAAATATATTCAGAATATGAGGGCAGTATTTATTTTTTTAATTTATATCTTGTAAGTGTCTAGTCAATAAATAATATTTCATGAAATATATAACAAAAAAGACATTAAACTAATATTAGTAATGTATTCATAAATCTAAGAATTAGGACAATAGTCCAATATGAGCTAATTATGTCTATTCCAACTGCAAATGTAAATAAATGCTTTATTTATTATTTGAAACTTTGTCTGAAGTTGTTATTATATGCACTTGTATTCTAGTTTCCACAATCTACATATCTATTAAATCATTACTTTATAAATTTAATAATACTTATACATAAATTTGATAGTATTGTCCTCTTGATCCAAACATTACTTGAAATGTTTTACCATTTAGTAAACTGATAAAAAGGTCAAATACTTAGTTATTATCTAGACAATGTTGTGATAATAGAAGTACCCTATTTTCTTCATTATCTAATTGCTAGTCCGTTGAAACTTCATCCAATTCATTCCATTATTATTATTCTTTTATTATTATTATTATTTCAATAGTTATAAGTTATTGTGTGATAAAATGTCTTAACCAAACCGTATTAAAGTGTCCCTGAGATCTGATTTCCCAATTCAAAATTAATATCAGTATAGCTATTTAGACTAAGGCCTACTAGATAGTGAAGTTATTCAATATCTTGTTTTATGTTAAAGTTATATTGTGGTTGATCTATGAATGTATTTAGATGATGGAATAAATCAAAATAGATTATAGTTTATTAGCTTGAATAAATAAATCCTTAGTAATTTTTATCATTTGGTTAATTAACAAATGAAGCATGTATCTTATTTCTAATCATCAATAATATTTATTCCTTCATTGATTTGTGTTCTGTACATTTTAAAACTTTCTTTAACCCTCCACTGAGATTGGCATCCTGGGCATTTGCTCATATAATGTGTAGGAGTGGTGTTAAGGGTGGGGATTATATATATATATGTACACCTGGGTTTCATTTTACATGATAGATAGGTTCCTCAAAAAATGTGCAAATGAAATCGCACAAAAATAGACGTAACTTACATTGAAAAAGGGGGGGTGCGGTCTGTGATTTTTCAAAATTCGCGTATAAGCAAAGCACCAATGT
This sequence comes from Epiperipatus broadwayi, assembly GCA_028023455.1. NCBI lineage: Eukaryota > Metazoa > Onychophora > Udeonychophora > Euonychophora > Peripatidae > Epiperipatus > Epiperipatus broadwayi. The sequence goes on along the minus strand of JAQFVV010006261.1, from coordinate 5,036,074 downwards.
AAAATTACTTTAAAATTCGTGCAAAAAAAAAAAATAAGAAAATAAAATATGACTAATAAAAAATTTCAAATTTGAAAAAAAATGATAAAAGACAAACTTTTTTTAACTATAATATTTAATTTTATTCAAAACAATATATTTTTATGCATAATTTACAGTAATTTACATTTTTTATACACTTTTTAATTATTATCACTATTTGCCATTAAACAGGTTCGTTTGCAAACTGGTAAAAAAAAAACAGATTCTTCACAAGAGGAAATACAACTAGTGCCAAGTAACTCTCATGTTGTGTTAATGGTTTTCTGGTGACAATGTAATTAGTAATTAATCTAACAACTAAAAATTAAATTCTTATTTATGTCTTTAATTTTCAATTTTAATTGTGCCCACTGCTATTACTCACCTATTCAAAATAAACTTGTGGACACTAAATGATTAATAATTGATTATGTTCTTTTTTAAAAAGCAAAAACAGAATGTGATTTAAAATGCAAAAATAACACGCACAATATTTGAACAAATTTACATTATAATCTTGTAAAATTTAATGTGTGTATACATAAAAGTGGAAATCATGATTTTAATTTTACTATTGCATAAAATCTTACTATTATAAAGCACAGAAAATATTGAAATTACTAAGATGAAAGTCGAATTCCAATAATGTGCTATTACTTTCAATATAACATAAGTGCTTAAATTTTATTATTTAAAGTAATAGCACATTATTGGATTTCGATTTCTGGTGAAACACGAATCGTGTAACTTCAAAATTGTGTTAAATAAGTCCACGCAAAAAAAGACCCAAGTATATATATATAACACTTAAGACCTCATTAGGATTGGATGTATCTGAAATCAATAAATTTCTAGTTGCTATGTAAAGTAAATTATCCCTGAAGAGAGCTGAAGGGAAAATTTTCCCTGAGTTCAATATTGAGGTGTAATGGAAATTGAAAGTGGGGTAAAGTGTGGCTGAACTAGCCTAATTTATATCTTGATTTCATGAATAAATCAAGAGCTAGTCTATTGGAGGTGGATATAATCATTGGTTAGTTATTTTATCATATCATTCAGAGCATCCTATCAAGATGCTAGATATGACCATAATTATATGCATTCTTTTTCTGCTGGAAAACCAGGACCATTACGATATATATGAGTACTTACTGTGAGAAAATATACTTTTATTTTTAATTATATAAGAATAAAAATATTTATACAAAATTGATACTTCTGTAAATAAAAGCTTAAGGTTGTGAATTATTGAACCTTACTTAAACTGCACTTTAAATAATAATGAATAACGTTTAAATTTTTTGTATTAAAATGATTGATGAAGGAAAAATAAATAATTTTGAAATGGGTTTAAAGAATGATTGCACATACAAATCTATATATGTATGTATCTTTAATATATAAAAAATGTATTGTAATAAACTATTATTTTTAGAAACAACAATCTGCTTGTCCATGGGAATTCTACATTAATTTTCAGATACGTGAGAGATTATTACGTTTGAATTATCCTAAAAATATGGTAAGTGTATTATTTATTATACTAATATTGTTTTAAATATAATTTTTCAATGAGCAAAAGAATAACATTATTAAGATCATTGATTATATCTTATAGTTTGCTTTCACTTTATTTTATTTTATATTAGGATGAAAAACATCTTCATTCTAAATTAATTTACTTCAGTTTAATAAACATACAATCATCTTCATTATCACACTCTTAAATCATCACATTAGAATATAGTTTGTAAAGTTGAAAAGTAAGGAACATTGTGTAAGAAGCAAAATCATTTAAAAAAGAGTAATTTAAATTTTGAAGAACTTTCCTTGGTTTAAAAAATTATAAATCTCTTAACTTTATTATTAGGGGGAAATGCCTCTTCAAATTATTTACATTGTTTTAACTATCTACAAAAACCAAGAAACTAATTTTTGCAGTTGATTTAATTGAGGAACTGAGATTAGCTTATACCAGGTTAAAACAAACAAAGTATCTCAAAATTGTGCATACCATTAGAAAATTAGGGACCAATTTATGAGTCATCTTCGAAGTCACTAGGTGGCGCTTGAAACTAAGTCGCCTGCATTTTGGGCTCTATCTTAAAGTTTTTTTTAGAGGAGATTGGTGTTTGTCTGGTCAACTCCAATTTAGAGACTAATTTATGAGTAATCTTCAAAGTCATTTGCTTGTGCTTGACATTTAAGTTGCCTGCATTTTTGGCTCTGTCATAAAGTGTTTTGTTTTCAGAAAAGATTGGTGTATGTGTGTCTGGTCAACTCCAATTTGCACAGTGAGCCTCTTTCTTTCAAATAGGATTTCCAATGAGCCAAAGTAACATATCTAGAAAGATATTCTCTTTTTGTGATGATTTCTAGTAGCTCTAACAAATCTGTCATTATGGAAATCTACAGTTTCAAATGAAAGTGAAACACCTGCATTGTCATTGCATCATATGCCAGTAAGGGAAATTCATTTTCTAATATCTTCACAAGCAATATTAGCAATGCAAAAAACTTTCCAGTCTTGAACATTAACAGTACTGGTGAGACTAATTTCAATATTTTTTCTAAGTTGGATCCTAGGTTGTACAAGTTTGTTGGTAATAGTAATAATCACATGATCACCATCTCTTACATTAGCACATTATAAAGAAAGGCAAGTCAGTCCTACTATTTTCTGAATTATCATATTACAATTAAAAAAAAAAGCAAAACTCTCCATACAGTAGTGCCACCCTGTGCCAACCAGAGTAATCAATATATATATATATATATATGTAGTAATGGTCAAACTTTTAAATTACCATAACAGCATCTAGAATCCAGGCAAAAAGGTCAAAGCTGACCAGACCAAGTGTATGACACCCTGAATCTGACCACAGTTTAACTCATCTGCCAGAATTCCAAGACTCAAGAACCTATGATCGACCACCTTGTTACATGTAGCATACCATTTTATTCACAGCTAATAAGTCAGGGAGATGCAATAAGACTGATAAATAAAAGAAAAGCTCTTAAACTGACTAAATATATTACTAATTTAAATGATTATTAATGCATTGTTCACACACAACATATATATATATTGTAATGATCCAAAAGAAAGTGGGGATCGCATCTCACCGCATCTGCAGTACAGGGCGCCATCTAGGCATTTGAGCCTAGAAAAATTTATAAAGTAGGCAGATATGCACTGTTAAGATTCCACTTTATTTAGATATTTAGATCGTTAGCCCCAGTCACTAGCTCATGGAGATGCAGAGATAATAAATAACTTGACTAATTTTATATCTTAAATATAAAAAAATAAAACCCACTGCCAGAAATTAACACATAAAATATTTATTTACGCACATATAAAATCATTCTAAATTTGAGGAATAAATTTAATATTTTACATTTTTATATTTACCTTTTAAGTTTAAATAGATTGCAATCTTGTTTAATATTTTATTTAGATGGTTGAGTATGAATAGACTACATAGATCTCCATTTGAAAAGAAAATATTCTATCCCTTATTTAACCTTAGGCCAAAAAGTTTGCAGTCAAACTGGTGTCAATCCATCTGATATATTAATGTATTCAATGTAGCATGAAAATACAACAGCACTAAATAGACTATACTGTCAGGAATGTACATCTGAACAGTATAGTTAGAGAAGACATTGCCTCTCAACCAAACAGGAATGCTACATCTGTTGGCGAGAACAATAAACAAAAAAACTCCATAGTAATGGACCGCGTCTTCTGTCTTACTATACAATTCCATAGGCAAACAGGGAGTGTGTGGTGTATATATGTAATCCTGCCTGCGGCAGATCTCCTGCTACATTTACTAATTACATCAATACACCTAATCCATTGACCCAATTTAACTACAAAACAAATAACCTAAGATTACCCTCCCTTAAACTATATATATAACTTTACAAATCTATATAGCCATTCACACCCAACTTAAATTTAACATTTAGATATGTTCACACAGATGACTTTTATAAAATTTGTTTTAAAATGTTGAGTATAGATTGGCTGCATAGATTCCACGGTTAAAAACATTCCAAAATAAACACAACCGATCAAAATACAAAATCATCGATACCGTCAATTGCAGAGTGATACACAAAACCCAATAGTATTCATCGTAAGATGCTTGCAGTGACATTAATGACCTATGTATTCTAATCAAATGTGAAAACCACAACATAATTAACCGCTAATGAATCTATGCAACGTCTATACCCAACCTTAAATTTTCTCATTTAAAATTTAAACAATAAATATTAATATAAATAAAATAATTAATGGAAATGATTTTTTTATCAAACTTAACTATATAAATAAATTTAAACAATCACTTATTAATTTGAAAATCAAATAAGAGTTCATTTTAAAATTTAGATTAGCTGAATCTTTAAAAAAAAAAGCAATGACGAAAGTTCTTAATTACTTTAGATTTTAAAATTGTTCAGTTCATAGCTCACGGAAAAAGAGTCCAGGTTCTTGTTTTTATTTCCCATGATGTCTCCATTGGAAGATAATGTTCTGGAGGTGGCATTAGCTGGTTCCTTCTGGTATCACAGTCCTTTCATTTTTTAAAATAAGTGAGAGAGAACAGCAAGTGCATCTTGTCGTTCTTTGCACAAAATCAAGCAGAAAAAAAAACTGACTGGAACTCAATATTTTTCTTTTTATAGTCCTCCTATGGATTCAACCAACAAAATGTCACTAATCCATCCTTTTCATTCGGGTCTGGGCTGAGACTTGGTGCTTCCATTGGTCAAACTTATTTCTCTTTATTCTCTTATCTAATTTACATTTGATTTTTTAATTACATAAGAGCCCCAAGGCTAGCTTGTTTTTCAATTAATAAACAATCATTTCCATTTATAGATTACAGGAATTAATTAATACCTGTTTTTATTTTTACTTACGTTATTTCTTTATTAAAATATTTTTATATCTAAATCTTGTATTTTTTTTTATAAAAAAATACGTTCAAATACCCATTTTTATTTATATAAAAAAATATATTTTTAAAACTTAGCATTTGTGCGAATATATATACGTTTAACAAACATTTTAATTTTAGTGTTTAGTTTTTAGATTTTTAATAAATTTAGTTTTAATTTGCAAATTTAGTTTTTATTTTAAATTAATGTAACAACATATTTATATATCATTACAATATATATATATTGTAACCTAGTGTTATTGACACTTGGTTTACTTGGCATTATTTCTGCAGGAAATCAATGCTATTCTTTAAAGAAATAAAAAGATAAAATAACCATAGTAATAATTGATTAATAAAGTATGCTATTCACTCACTTTGGCATGTTTTGGGTGAATAACTGATAGATTTAATAATGCAATATCATTTTAAAAGGGGATATGAATAATTTAAGTAAGATATTAATAATTAGAGCAAATTAATATAGTATAAAAACAAATATCATAAACAGTAATTGATTTTAGATGGTAGAGAGGGGAGAAGAGATGAATGTCTTATAAAGCACAATAACTTCTGGTAATTTTTAAATTATTTTTAGACAATAATGTATAAAGAATTATACATCACTAATAAGCATTGTTAATTAAATATATTTATTATTTTTCATTATTTGTCAAATTACTTTGTAATCCATTTAAATAATACTGAAAACTATATGACTGTAATAGGTTTTTTTTTCCTTTCTTTTGGTTATGTTATAATTAAATGATTATTTTTCTGTAAGAGGTCGCTAAAGTAAAAAAAAAAAATAACAGCGAAAACAAGACCGCCAAATTTTTTTTTTGAAGAAGGATTGTCTGCTCAGTTTTCAAGGAAGGAACAGTGCTGAAATCTGGTAACTCAATTTTTTTTTCATTTTATTTTGCAGAAATAAATGTAATCCAAGAAAAAATTTAATCATATAATGTGTGGCTAATTCTTTTTGATAAGACGTCCTGATTTTCTTTGCCATCTACCCATTTTTAAACTTTCTATACTTGAAAAAAAAAAATTGTTTCGAGCTAAAGTTCAAAATGACATATTCAACTAAATGAATCACGAAAAGTTTTATTATATTTCAATTCAGAAAAAGAAGTGATTTCCAAGTAATAATTAATTGTTTATTAACTTTGTGTTGTTCATTAATGTTTTCTTGGTATAGAAAGAAAATGATTATAATTGAAATAAATATGAAGAAACCAAGGAAAATTAACTAAAAACATTTTCGCGCTCTTTCTAAATATTGTCTGCCTTTACAAATAATGAAATCATATACGTTAAAATATGTTTTATTCACCGAGAATTGTCTGGAAATAACACTAAGGATAAATAAGATTAAATTATGCACTTGTATATTTTAAAATATATATATATATAAACTTTCTCCAAGTGAATACAGGAAAAATTATGTGCGTGCATTCTTACGGAGAATTTACTGTTAAAAAAAAAAAGAAAAATTTATAATTCCTAAAGTATGAACAAAACCAAATATCTTAGTGACTTAATGATAAAATAAATGATATATCGTATTATACCTTAATTGGAGTTATTAAAACTTCCTATACAAGTAAATCAGCTGCAGTTATTATCAGAACAATCTCTCGGAAAATTGCGAATTTCCGTCCATATGTAAGCTAGCTAATAAGAATTATACGTATCGTCAATAGTAAAAAGAAAAGAATTGTATATGTGATCGTCTATCGTCAAATATTCGTTATGTTAGAATATTTATGTTTTTTTGATTGGATCCCAAAATTGTAATAGTTTAAGTCAAGCGAGAATTAATTTTCAATTCTGCTATATTTTTCTTTATCTAATTTATTAGAAGCACAAAGACAAAAGAAAAAAAATTTTACTTAAGGAAAAAGTTAAATAAAATGCGTTTATTGTTTTAAAATGCTTCGTAAAATACGACTGGATAAAGCTCTTCACCTGGACAAATTGCTCAACAGAAAAACATTTTTCTAATGAGATAATATGCATTTGTTAATTAATGATTTTTTTTTTAATTTGTAAAATTATATGTATATTTTTTTTTGTATTAGATCAACATAGGTTAAAGTTTGTATGGTCAAGTAATATTTTAATAACCTTGTAATGACAAAGGTATGTTTTAATATAATTATTCTAGGTTAATTTTATATTTAACGCGAAAAAAAAAAAAATCTATAAAATATGTTTACTTATGATATGCAATTATGGGTATAAATTTATGTTAGATGCGTAAAAGAAAAGAAAAATATTAGATATTTAATAGGTAAAGTATATATTTAAAATTATCAGAAGTAATTAAAAAGAATTGCTATACAAGATATTACTTATTTAAAGTTTGAAACAAATGTATACTATATTAATTGAGGAACTTATTCCCAATTATTCTTTATTAATGCATTCACTTGATTTAGTTCAAGATACTATGCAACCAATTACTTGTTGAGTGTTCCTTTGGCAAAGATGAAAATTATTATACTTTTATTCTGTGATATCCATTGATTTCAGACGTTGATCTAAGTATACCCCGGAACATAAATTTAGTGTAATTAGTGTATTTGCTTGTCTTGCCCCGATATAGCATTGGTATATGCTTAATATTCGCATAGGTAATAATTGTAATGTATTTATTTTGTGGGATGGAAAATGATCTCCCCAAAAGCTTTAGTTTCCATGAGGGGAATAAGTAAATCTAATATTCGGGTATGTTTTATAGCCCAAGTGATCGCTTCTCATAGTTAGGACGATCAAGAATTTATATCGCATTTAGTATATTTCATTCGTTAAAATCCCAGGAGAGGATTATATGTGGTGTGTGTTCATATTATGCCCAAGTAAGAGGCAAGAAACCACCAAAATATTTTAATGTAGTAGTTAACTCTACAGACCTTCGGTGTTATTCCATGTTCCTCATGAGAAAATAGAGATAATTCCACCATGGAAGTTGTTGATTATTGTGTTTTATTTAGAAAGTTAGGGCAAAATAACGGGTATATTGGAGGTGTTAATTCCTCAAGATCCATTGAGTATAAATAGTGTGCTAGTAACTATGATCAATATCTGGATTGTGCGGTGGAATATTGCTGGTAATTCACACGTAAGTCAATGGAGAGAGTAAGTTTAAAATTGCGTGATTTAGAAATTCTTATTTGCCAATGGAGGATTCAAATACAAGGTTTAATTCGGGTTAATGATTAAGTAGCACTCACAATATAACATACTGAGGAATACAATGTATATAACAACTTCAGTTGTTATTAAGGTAAACATTAAAATAATAAATGTAACGTCTGATAAATAACCCATAAATTATAATAAGTTATTTAAATAAAAACTATCATTTAATTAAAGATATGATAATAGAAATCGTTTTTACGTATTGCCTAGAATCAGATTGTTTTTATGTTAAAACAAATAGTTAGTTAATAAAGTTAAGTAGCCGTTCATATAAGATACACTAAATGGATGAGTTGATGTATCGATAATATGTATTATTTTTTTTTGTATTCAATTTGCATAAATGTAAAAAGATGAAGTAGTAGTTCGAATCCAGTTCTAAAAGTATAGACAAATTAATGTTAGTTATATTTTGTTTTATCCATATGGGATCGAATAAATTATATATGTTTGTTTATTATGTTAATAATAAAGGATAGTCTAGTTCAACTGTAATAATAAATTATAATCTTGTTAAACTTTAATAATAAATTATAGTCTTGTTACACGTTGTTTAAAGTCATTTTTCTTGTGTGTTAAATAAAAGTGTATTTGCATAATACCTGCCATACTTTTCTTGAGTCCGAAATCAATTTGAACTCTTAAAATTCAATACACCAGATAGACAATTGTAAGCAGATCAGAATATTTCATTATATTTTATTTCAATGAAATTTATTTGTGGAATTGAAAACTTCAGACCAAGACATTTATTTTGAGTTTTGTGTATAAAAATGACTTTATTCCTAAACTATTAGCTTTGGTTGCACATTATTTCGTACACATTTAAGTGAAGTGTCTAAGTAATAAATCTTAGTTAAATTATCGTGTTGTCAAGGATGATGGAAGGGCACAAAAGCACCCTTGTCTTTTCATTGCTCCGACTGAGATTCTGGATAAAAAAGAGCTGTATTATTCAAAATTATGCATTGTTATTGAATAGGGTTATCATCTCTTTAAATATTATAATAGTTTGATATGGAGATGAAGATACCTGGAATTTAAATAAGGTAAATGTTTCCTATAGCCGACCAGAATGTCAGTCATATGCGACAACACCATACTGCCGAGCATTCTTCTTAAACATAACAGAGAACCCTGAGATTAGTGTCGTTATTATAATTGCTCTTAAATTAATGAGTGATCCATTATGATCAATATTACAAGCGTGGCATGGTGTAAGAGAATAAAACTTCTAATTGTGCTATATGAAAAATATTTTAGATCATATTAGAAAATTAGTGGATATTTTTGTTTTATTTAGTAACGTATACAATAACATAAAGTTATTAGCATCGTCGAAAATTGCAAATACATACAGCTCAGAGAATGTGTTCTAGATAAAGAGAGGATGGTAGTTATTCTAAATTTTCTTTTTAAATTTATTTTATTGATAATAATTTTCTTTTTGATTTAAATTCTTTCTCTGTCTTGACTGCATATCGCTGCAGCTGAATTATCTTCTAATAAAGAACCTAGTGAGCTAGAGTATATTGTCACAATATTGTCACGTAGGTGCACATGTTAGTTATCGTTAGTTCAATTCATTAGGTTAGAATATATATATAATTAGAACTGGACTGAAGTTGATCAATAACGACACTGAGAATGAAATTTAATAAATTAATTATACATTTATTTACAGGTAAACAAAATTGAAAATATAATTACATAACTTCACCATAGAATGCATGCAGGCATTGTAAAGATTAAAGAGACAATGTATTTTTACAGATAAATCACAAATGTATTTACACGAGTAACAATTGATGCTTTTTTAGATGAGTTTTAACAATCTCTCATTAATCACTATGTCATATTTATAAAGAGTTATGCCAATTCCTATTTGGTTTGTGGTTGTTATATAAGTAATGATACTGAGCCTTGATTATTTACACATATTTCTCTTAATATGAGTGCATAAATCAGCTCAATAACATTGGATCGAACCTGGCTTTCAAGAGTATTCCAGATCATTGCGGAATGACATATTAAGGAGGTAGAGTTGACTGCACAAGCTTTTACTAATGCACTATGACACAGGTAAATAATAGTAAGTCATTCTGAGGATGGATGAAGAATCAAAGGTTTCTGTGACAGATGCAGACTGAACATCATACTGTGTTAAAAGTAACATTGCTTTCAGAAATGATGGGGAACTTAGTGCTAACCTGGCCTTAAACTCAGGCTTTGCTACTGCACTACTCTATGAGATGAAGATGTGCTGTGTTAACTGTGGCTCCATGTTACTATACATGACTTTTATACACTAATTTTACTAATCCTTTCTAATTTACGGCATTTTTTCATATGTAAATAAATAATGCTGTTTACACAGCTATGAGAGATTCAAAGCTTAGTTTGAGTTTTGTAATACATTAAATAGTTTTGAAACTAGCCCAAAATGAGGGGGTAATCAGATTGATGATTGGGAAGGTAACTGTTTCTTATCAGTCTACTTGTGGAAAAAAAACAATAAAAAATGACCTTGCTTTGTTTAGTGTCTACATTCATGAACCTTGGGTTAAATTATTATGGTCTATTTATCCATGTAGTAAAATTTATTTGCCTATGGCACTATCATATGCCTGAGTTGATAAAAGTTAAAACTAGATGATAAAAAATTTAATTATTAAAATATATATTCTGACCTCCTCCTCCGTCCACGTCCTCTCCAAAATTTATATAGTGTTTAAATTTACGGGGTTTTAGCTCAGTTTAACAAATGAATACATGAAATATTCAGCGTTAATTAAAATGATTACTAGCTCTGACTTTTAAAATACAAGTACAGTTATATTTGTAAATGAATTAATAAATATTTATCATTTTCATGAGACATGGAGTGACGACACGGGGAACGAGATAGACTACATTGAGATATTATCCACATGATACTATCTCAATGGCATAAGAACACTATTCCCCCCTTTTACTATACTAAATAACTAACTTATAGTATTCTTACGACTTTCTAAGCTCTTTTCACTATGATTAAAATAATAATCATGTCTTAATATTCTTTGTAATAATAATCTAGCTCAATTAAATAGGGTTAAGTAAATAAATAGAATAAATAAAATAAAATCAAATCTCAGGTTCATAAATTGTATTCTAACTGATTTAAAATTACGGTAGTAAACTATGAAAAGGGAATTTTATGTCATAATTCACTACACAGCAACTAACAATAATAAATAATAATAATAACAACAATAGTATAATATAATCTTATTACTTCCTGAATGAAATAAATAATTACGTACGTGGCAGTAATTTAATAATCCGACAACAAAATACGTGTGGTAACATTAGCATATAATTTATTTTAATATTGTGGCAACTAACTTATGACCAATAAATGATATAATTATGATCTTTTAATTTTATCATACAAATAAATTTTCAAAATTATTATAACACTTTCATGTTTACCTATTTTGTGCAAAACTATATGTCTGTTTCAATTATAAATGTGTATTGCGATATCATGCATCCATGTGGAGAAATAATAACGAAGACACAAAGCTTTATAATAAATTTACAACAAAGTTTATTAATAACATAAACAAATAACACTATTTTACATTATGTACATTGGATATCCTTACTCTCCTATCACAAAATTATTTTACTAGTTTATAAAATGAAAATTAAACTTTTATTTAATTTCTTAGTTACTTCTTATTTTTTAAATACTTAAGAAAGTACAGTATTATTATTATTGGATTTCTTATTTTAGTTTAGCTTGTTACAAAATGTATTTATTTATAATTATCACTAATACTTTGTATTAAACCACTAAACATCACATGATCACTATCTCATACTAGCACAATAATTGTTATTAAACAATTCAAAATACAGCAAAACTCTCCATATAGTAGTGCCATAATGTGCTAACAAGAGCAATCAATGGATGCCAGAAGGCTTGTGCATAAAATCCCTATCTAGTGCCTACTCATCCAATATCCCCAGACTAGTTTCTGGCTTGTGGCCTTCATCAGTGAGGAGCCTTGGATCTGAGAGCACTGCACCTAGATCTTAGGATCTAATGCAACCCTCCAGCACCCACCTTTTAACTCTATTTAACTACAAAACTATGAGTATGAAATTGAAAACATTATTAATATTTTCAACCCAAGCTCAATAGCTTATATAGTCATATGGGTCTGAACTCAATTCAGTACCCATACATTTTGGTGTCTTTGGCTCTTTAACAACCATAGCTTAATCAAAGCTTCAATATTGGGGTTAAAATACTATCCCAATTGGTCATCATCATCATCATCATCTGATGTCCAGTCAGATTCCACATTTCTTTCTTGCCAAACATAAAAGTGGTTGTTCTTTATGCATTTTAAGCTTCAAGCAATTCACTCCTTTCGTAAGGAATTATGTTATTTAATTCCCAATAATATCACTCCAATTTCAAACCTCTTTTTGACTTCAAATCCCATTGACCTGGATCACAATATGTGGTCTTACCCTCCTTAAATGTCAGTTCCCATTCTATACTCGATAAAAGAATGTCACCATTTTTCTGACTTGTTTCGCACAGACCATCTGAATTAGTCCCTTTATTTATGTCATTCTTGTAGGTTGTTACCTGTGCAAATCGTAAAAAATCTCTCCTATTTCTTCATTTTTCCATCTGTAGCAGTGCATGCTTCCCCACATGCTGTATCTTGGGCTTGTGTTGGCCATGATCCTGACCCATTAAATTTAATCTGTTCTTGCAAGGTAAAGATAAATTATGCCTTATTCATAATTGAGATGGCACTGATATCATTTCCTGCCACCAATTCATGTATCAAATTGGTCATGATCAAAAATGCATGGCCAAAAGTCATTTGACCCGACACTTGTTCTAACCATATTTTCTTCTTTCTACCTTGGTTTTTCTGCCATCTAGGGTTATGTCAATTTCCTTCACTGGCAACATTGGTATCCCAAATATTTGCTATTCCGCCTCTGTCAGCCATCTTTTTGACACGAATGACACTTGGCTACCTGTATCCAATAATGCATTTTTTCACTATATCATTATTGATCTGCACAATGGCACATGGCTTAAGTGGAATCCTGGGACTGGTTTCATCTGTTTGGATAATTTCTGATGTGATTAACTATGAGTTGCTCTGTTCCTGTCTGTATCATCTGGACTTTGGTAGAAGGAACTGACTAATGAGGTCCCCCATGGTTTAACATTTTGTTCCTGTATAGTTTTTGTATGGTTCTTTGTTTCTGGTCTGATATTTGATTCTCATATTGTAGGTCTGGAATAGATTTGGTCACCAGTCATCATTGTCTGTCATCTTGGAGGCTCAATCTGACATATTTTGTCTGGTGGATCCTTGGGACCTGGCATAAAATCAAAGGTTGTTAGGAAATCAGTCACATATTCTATTGTTCGAATCTGGCATCCCATCATTGACTGCTGCACTCTATTAGACATATTTTGCTGGATAATCCAGATCATCTGGGTATCTGTAATTTGGAAGGCAATTAGGATCCTAAGGGAAGCTATTTGTTTAAAAAAAAATTGAGTATGGGTTTCCTTCACTACTAACCCATAATCCTATCTGAGTATCAAGTGCTTAAACTTCTCCTGGTGTTTCTCACTCCAGAATGTTTTATATATGGCAGATGCATATTAATTAAAATTGTGTGGTTTTTCACTACAACAGTTCCACCAAACATTTGGCATATCCATGTAAGTAATGAATAGCCATTGATACCTGGTCAGCCAGTGAGAACTTTTGAAATCAGAAGAGTTCCTGCAAACTTTCTAAGTAGGCCTTTGGATTTTCTCCCACTTCTTCCTTAAAAAGTCTTGACTTGGATGAACATGGTCAAGCCCATGGGTATATTGATTGATGAAGTCACTGGTTCAATTATCATTGGTTTTTCTTTGGCATGTGCTAATTCTAGACCATTCCTGCCTGGGATGGAACAGTGTTCAGTTCCTTTGTCGGTGATATTTTCCATGTTGATTTTCTTTTCCCCTACACTAGGAGTATCTTCAATGCTATCGATAGCCTTGCTAAAACCTTGTTCCACATCTGTGCTGCCATGGTTATAATCTTGGAAACCAGTGGCTAAACTACATTCTACCGTTTCCATTTTGCTTCCTTTATTTGTGTGATGTTTCTCTTCAACTCCTGAATGGATTGTGTAATGACATTCTATTCTTCGGCTGCTATATGACTTTCTATATATCAAGTTTTCTTTCAATTCAGATATCTCCTCTATGGTCTTTCTTTGTACATCTTCATATTCTTTAATTTTCAGTCTGATATCTGTCTCCATTCTGGAGACCATCTTTTACAGATTCATTTCCTGATACTCTGTCTGTCCTCTAATGGTGGTAATTTGTTCATTGATTACCCCTATCTCCTTGCTATTTTCCTCTTTATTTTTGTTCAATTTTTTTGAGAATTCCCCATGAATGTTTTCACTTTTTAGCTGGAAGCTTATCCTTAATTCCTGCAGTTTTTTGCATAACCTGTCCTCAACCTCTCTATCTCCTTCCCTCTTCTGATCTCTTTCCTCTACCTTCTGTCTAACCTTTTCATCCATTCTTCTGCCTCCTGTCTATGCTTTTCATTCATTTTTATTATTTCCATTTTAATTTGCTCTAACATTGAACTCATATACAGATGTCCATTCTTAACTTAATCTGGCAGACTCTGCACCACTATCTTAGAGGTAGACTCTTTCGATATAATAACAGCTTTTTATTTATGCACCTCTTCTGTGTCTCCCTTCATTCTGTTACTATCTTTTGTAATTTTTTTCCTGACTTTTTTCCCTTCTCTTATTTCTTCATCCATACTTTTGTTAATTTTAATCTAACAATAATTTAATAGAATTTTAATAATTATTGAGTTTGCTGTACTTCTTGTAACTCGGCTGTTTGCTGCTCTCCCCATTCAGGAATGGTATGTCTACCTCCATCTTAGCTTTTGTGCCTAACTGTTACTATTTATATATATACAACTTCACTGCTATGCATTCATTTTACTTGATGAGGCCTGCCCAGCATTTAAAAATATCGTTGACTAAAATTTGATATATATAAAAAATAAATTACTAAAATGTATAAAACTCACCCTTTGTCTCTTCTTCCTGCTACTTTTCCTTGAAATAAAAATATTATTTTGTGATTATAGGTCTACACATTAAATTTTGGATTTGACCTGCTTTTAATTTTATTTTCATTTTTTCCTAAATCCAAATCGCCCCTCCTCTTTTTTATATAAAATTTTTCTCATTACTCATGATGACAATTTTATCTTAGGATGACATAGCTTGTTCAAATCATTCTTAGGTGTCAGTCGCCAATGAGCAGGAAAGCTTACACAAAATTAAATTATTTCATAAATCCCCTTAAATTTTTACGATGCATGAATAAATTTTACATATATATATATCCAGAAAAAAATACTCTACCAATATTATTAATGTTCAATTAGTTCAGGGTCATGGAGAATAATCATGACCCATGTTGGGCATTCAAATACAGGAGAAAATGGCTCTGATAAATACAAGAATGGCTCATGCATTGACTAAATATATTACTAATTTAAATGATTATTAATGCATAGTTCACACACACACACACACACATATATATATATATATAAGATTAGAATTGGACTGCATTGGATCAATAATGAGACTGAGAACAAAATTGACTAAATTAATTATACATTTATTTACAAGTAATCAAAATTAAAAATATAATTACATAACATCACTGTAGAATGCATGCAGGCATTGTAAAGATTTAAAAGGCAATATATTCTCTTTTACAGATAAATCATAAACATATTTACAAAAGTAACAATTGATGCTTTTTTTAAATGAGTTTTAACAATTTCTCATCTGATATATTTAATTACAGCAGTAAGTAATGATCACTGTGTCATATCTATAAAGAGTTATGTTAATTCCTATTTAGTTTGTGGCTGTTATATAAGTAATGATAATGAGCCTTGATTAAACTAACAATTCATTTATTAATACACATATTTATTTTCAGATGAGCTCATAAATCAGCTCAATAACTTTTGATCTAACCTGGCTTTCAAGAATATTCCAGATCAATGCTGAATGACATTAAGGAGGTAGAGCTGGCTGCACAAGATTTTACCAATGCACTATGACACAGATAAATAACAAAAGTAAAAGTCACCCTGTGGATGGATGAAGAAATTGAGGGTTTCTGCGATAGATGCCAGCACCTGAGTCTGGTTATCATGTATGAAAAGAAACGTTGCATTCAGGAATGGTGGGAGACTTAGTGCTATCCTGGCATAAACTCAGGCTTCGCTACTGCACTACCATGTAAAAGAAAGATGTGCTGACTTAACCATTGCTACATCTTACTATACGTAACATACATAGCAGCAAATTGAGAAAATATTTTAAAGAGATCTCATCCACCAAGCAAAGAATATTATATTTTTAATATTATGAAATACAAGAACAATAGTGCATTAGCTCTATCAATAGAAGCCAACTTTTGTGTAGCTGCTAAAATACTTGCTACTAGTGGGAATTATTATAACATCTTTACTTTTGCCCTGCTGGATCTATTGATAATGTCATAACATAATTAATATTTTAAAGAGGGAAAGTAATTCCAATGAATTAAGAAAGATGTTAACTAACAAATATATTTCTAAATGTTTTTCAAGGCTAGTCTAATTATTACTACATAATACTTTTAAAATTTAGATCAATGCCAGCCACATGATAAAATTAAATCATTCATAATTAACGCTAACAAGAAATAATAATAAGCGCAGAGCAAATTGTTATTATTTATAAAATAGAATTTTGAAACAGCATGCAAAGAAATAATGCTAAGAAATAATTAAGTGAAAATATCAAAATATTATATTCTTTAATTAAACTGTATAAATTATGTGCTCGCTGTTTTAGGAGCATTTGATATATAATAAAATAAATCTTTAACTTAACTAATCAAAAAAAAAAATATAGACATACCGCAGTGATATAATATAAATTAGTAAAACAGTAAATTGATTACTCAATAAAGGAAATTATAGGATAAATAGGTCAGGTCTTTATAGATTTTAAATATTAATTTAAATAGAATTTGAGAAATTGTTTTAACATTAGAAAGATTTACATTTCAGTTTATTACACTTATATATAATTAGCTAACTTGAATTATAGTTTGAAATTTTAAGAATTGTATGAAATTAACACAGCGCTCTATGGATTTTTTAAATTATTTACCAGTTATGTTATAGCTGGAATGTAGGTTCTTGGACTTTGGACATGGTGAGCCTTCCTGGGCGGCTGTGATATCTTCATTTTATCTGGAATGTAAGTTTGTGAATTGCAGATTTTGGTGAGCTTTTCTGGGTGGCTACATCTTCAATTTTATTCATTCAGTTAGGCTTTGGCCCTTTCAAGGTGGTGACCTCATTGTTATGGCCAGATGGAAATGAAAACCCCATTCTCCTCATGGCGAAAACAATACAGTTTGCCATTCTAGCCTGTCATTTTCTGTGCAGACTCTGGTGGTATATCTATTCAGACAATGGAGTCTTCTCTGCCTCTCTATATCTCTATTTTTTTCTGTCTCTTTCAGTTGTATCTCTATATGTCCTTTTTTTGGGCCTTAATCATAGCCTTTTCATATATTCACCATAACACTTTTTGGAGTTTAATTTACCTCAAGATTCATTTAATCTCTAAGACTTAATTAAAATGTAATAAGATTTATATAATCCATATTTGAAATCTTAGATAACTTCTGGAATGTTAGATCCATTCCCTAAGCTATTATATGTTAAGATTTCTCATTGTAAACAATTTCCAATTTAGTTTTTAAAAATAACTTTCAATCTTATTCTAAGATGAATTTAATTAGTGAGATTTTGAACTAATTTTACTTTTACCGAATGCAGGTTAGGTCATTAATGACATTCTTGTTTACAACCAAAAATCTGTTTTAATTAAGAACCAAAATTTTTATTTTTAATTATACATAAAATAATCTTTTAACATTTTGATTTTAAAGAAAACTCTCTACTTGGAAGTTGTAAAATAAGAAAATCTGTTAACAGATGTTTTTTTAAAGACAAGTATCAACCCTTTTTACTCATTCTTCCCCCCCTCTCTCTCTATATATATATATATAGTAACAGAATTATATTTCGTCTTGTACTAAAGTTTCTAAGTTTAACTTTTACTCGACACAACTGTCATGTCAAGCAAGAAGCCAATATAGACTAATCATTTAAATCTATATTCCTAATCAAACACTGAGATTACCAATGTAATATTCCATTATTATTTTTCCCGATCAGATGCTTCTCGGCTACTGGATATTCAATCATAAAAATGATTTACTTAAAAGACAATCCAGTGCTTGAAATATTTATAAAATTTTACGAGATTTAATATTACTGTACTAGATTGACATGTGTACCTTTTATTAGAATTAATGTCTACTGAATATTTAATAAACCCTCCAGGTATGTCATTCTAATTAGTATGGTGGAGAAAGAAAGATGAGATGTAAGAGCTACTCATAAATAAATACTGTTTAATATAATACATTCAATACATACTTAAGACATAATATTAAAAACATAAGAAATCAATAGCCTAATACAAATTACCTTTCATTTAGCCCTTCACAATAAATAATAATTGTTCGTAATTTATATGTAGGTATTCTAGAGTAGAGTCCTTTTCTCTATGTATTTGTTATAGAAAATTATTGATTAATTGATTCACTCTGATTTACATTTTTAAATTGCATTATAAAATCTTTTTGGCCATTTTAAGAAAGTGTGTGCACACGTGATATATTTAAAGTTTAATTACCTAAGTTTTCTGGATTTGGACAACTAAATGTTTAACCATCATGTGGATTACTCCACTTCTTTTGGGGAGATGGTAGTTCTTGGGATCCAGCTTGGACTCCTTTATTCAGCTTACTTTTATCGTATTATTTGCAGTTTCAATGACAGGGGAGGTGAACCATCAGGCAGGCGCTATTTCTGCTGTTATTTCATTGGTGAGATGACATTACACTCTAGGCAGGCATGGATCAACTGGCATCCATTTGTGGCCCCTTACCCTTGCATTCTCGATGCTTCAAATTCTTGGTCCATTTTGTTCATATATAAAAAAAACAGCTCACAAACTAATCTGGGTCTTTCAGCTCAGCAGACTCAAGAAGACTACATGGCTTCTTTCCTTCACAACTTCTTACTGTCTTGTCCCAGAATCCTTTTCTTATCTTCTTTTTTGTTTCATTGGAATGTCATTAAATACATTTCACACCTTTATTTTACTTTCATAAAATACATACATTTTCTTCTTGTTTTTTATTTCTTTTTTTTTCATTTACTTCCATAATATTTCCATTTCTCTTTAATAAAATAATTTTCTTATTTACACACTCTTTCTTTCCTTCACATAACCATACATATATTTCATGCGTTCACATGTGTAGTTTGAAGAGACAATCTTTATCTTTTTTATAAATCTATTTATTTTATTTATAACTACGATCAAATTTTATGATTGCTAATTCTACAATCATTAACCCCCTTTTTATTTACTTTTCTCTTTAAGACTTGATCATCAACTTCGATGATCCTATTTTAATATTCCCTTAACTTTACTATTCTTAAATTTTTTATGGTTTTGCATTTATATATATATATATATATATGACTATAGATGGCGTTCTACCAAAAACACCTTCAAGCGTTTGTTTACATAAAAGTCACAGCAAGCATTCACTATCTCTAACTTTATTTTCCACCATCAGATCATGATTTCAAGCTATTTGCTATCATCAGTGAAGGACGGATTAAGAAACTAGATATAAATACAAACTCTGAGCATTTAAGAAACAGTTTCTATTTAGCTTGCAAGCATGAATCTTTCAGACACGTAATGTCTTCAAACTCATCATAGCAAGCCAGATAGCTATATGGGACTGATATCAGTTCAGCATCACCAAATAGTAGAAGCCTCTGCAATATATATCATTGCAAGAAAGACCTCAAAGGTACATTTATGAAAAACAAAAACACAAGTTTAAAAACTTGCATACGCTTGTATTTATGACTACAGATGGCATTTTACCAAAAACACCTTCAAGCATTTGTTTACATAAATGTCAGAGCAAGCATCACTATCTCTAACTTAATTTTCCACCTTCAGATCATGATTTCAAGCTATTTGCTATCGTCAATGAAGGACAGGATTAGATCTAAATACAAACTCTGAGTGTTTAAGAAACAGTTTCTATTTAGCTTGCAAGCATGAATCTTTCAGACATGTAATGTCATTATTGTCATTGTTGTTGTTACTACTGTTATATTGTTACTTTAAAAATTTATTTAAATGCACATTCATTACATAAATTTCATTAAGGCTGTAGCCTCAATCACATTCGTATAAAGTGTGATAGTAGGAGGCTACAGCCTTAACGAATATTATTGTTATTTTATTATTGTTGCCATTGTCGCCACCACCATCGTCATTGCCATTACTGTTACTGTTATCATTGGTGGCATCGTTATTGTTATTATTTTGCTGCTGATTATGGGTGGCACATTGTGTGCTTTATGTAATGGATATATGTTTGGTAAGCAATCAAGGATTAAATGAAGTAATTGTAATAATGTTTCATGAGTTATGTATAAAACTCACTGTGGCATTTCAGCATAAAAATGAAGAAATAGTGTTATGCATGTGAAAAATGTGTTAGTACCCCAAGTGTTGAAAACATAATGGAGGATTTTGTAAGTAAATTAGTTGATTTGGAAAAATTGAAAACTTCAGTAAAACAAAAATTATTGGGGACAGGAGATCTTAATCTTGTCACTGGAGAAAATAAAAAGAGTAAATCAACTCAACAGGATAATGGATTTAGTAGTCTAAAACATTCAACTGTTAAACAAAGTAAGAGTGAAAGTTTAAAGATTTTATTAGTTGATAACAATAATACTAATTACAGTGGAATATGTCACTTGTCTTTCTAATGTTACTAATGATCAATTTTTTATAACTTGTTCTGGAACTTGTTGTAGAATATTTAATGGTAA
The DNA here is from genome assembly GCA_028023455.1 of Epiperipatus broadwayi. Taxonomy (NCBI): domain Eukaryota; kingdom Metazoa; phylum Onychophora; class Udeonychophora; order Euonychophora; family Peripatidae; genus Epiperipatus; species Epiperipatus broadwayi. The sequence goes on along the minus strand of JAQFVV010006261.1, from coordinate 5,014,734 downwards.
ATGTTTAAAATTAGCCTCAATTGATTTTAAAATGCTTAAATTGAATGAGAATAATTATTATCTATGCCCTGATTGTAATGGGATAGACTTTGAATTGACCAAGTTAAAAGAAAAATTTAATTTTAGTACACATACTGATTCTGATATTGAGAGGGAAGGAAAAATTACATTAAAAAGTTCTTTAAATGATTCATTTAATTTGGAGCACAAAATAACAGATTCTATTAATAATAATTATTATCTACTTTCTATTTTGACTTCAATAATCTCTTATAATTAGGATTGAACAAAAATTAGGTAAGTTATCTAATGAAAACTTATATCTAAAAAAAAAAACAAATTTAAGGATATACTGGAACAAAAATACATTTAAAGTTATCATAAATCTGAGAATATTAATAGTACTCCTACACCAAGTAATTTAATAGTGGCATCCATAGACAATGGAATAAAACAAAATAAATCGTTACTACCTAAAAAACACATATAAATTCTAAGAAAAATAATAATGATACGTGTAGTCAACTATCTAACAAAATCTTTAGTGGAAGGAAAAAAAAAATAAGAAAATGGATATTGAAATTAAATGTAATAATAACATTGAGAAGTCTCACAATAAAAATATCAAAATAAATCTGCAGATATCTGGGCTGATGCAGTTAAATCATCTATTGGTAATTGCAATAATAATAATAAACATGAAAACAACCATGGTTTTATATAGTGAAATGAATCAGATTTATCCAAAAAATCAATTACCAAACATAATGAAGCTAGTAATGATGATGGTTTTACCATAGTATCATATAAAATAATGAAAAGAATAGAACATGTTCAATGGATAAGCAGATAAAAAATAATATATTAACAGTAAAGCCAATAATAATTTGATATAATTTTTTTCTAATAAGAACTGATATGTCAATGACTGAGAAAGATATTAGTAAGTATTTAACAAACAAACTTAATACATCAATTGTTTTGTTATAAGTTAAAATCAGAAACAACAAATATGCTTTTTATATATCAATAGATAAAAAATGAACACAGAATTTTACAAATCTGGAACTTTGACCTGCTGGTTGGTGTTAATCTACTATGGTAGATTACAAACTAAATCAGCACTAATAAATGGTCCTAATAATATTTCTAAAGATATTGTACCAACAGTAATAAATAGTAATTTATCACAATCACAGTATATACATACTACAGTAATTTATCACAATGACAGTATATACATACTATTGAAGATGGAAATAATGGATAATAAAAAGTATTTAAATATCTATTTACAAAATATTAAAAGTCTATGTACTAAACTATCTACAATTAAACATAGAATTTTAACAGAAAGTTATATTATTTGTCTAACAGAAACATGGCTAAGTGAAAGCGTATATGATACAGAATTTATAGATAATAGATATAAGGTATACAGATGTGATAGGCCATTAGATACTCTTTCTCAATGATGAGATACATTAATTGCAAGTTAGAATCATATTGGTTATGAAAGTATATATATTTCTGATTTTTCATTTGAGGCAGTATGGTTGGAAATTGATGTATATAATTCTAAATTATTATTGGGTAATATTTATATTCCACCCAATATATCACATAAAATATTGAAAGCATTCCTTGAAGCACTTGAATCCTTTCTCATTACATATAGATATGATGTAATCATTATGAGAGATTGGAATATTATTTACTATAAAAAAATGATAATAAACATGCTAACTTTAAATGTAACTTATTAATACAACTACTTAAACTTCTAGATTTATAGCAGGTAAATAATATACTTAATAAAATTGGCTACACATTAGACCTAATAATTACCAATACTGAATCTATTAGTATCAAAATATGTGAATACTCTTAAGTGACGGATGTTCATCATGTTGAAATTGAATTAGCTCTAAACTGTAAATCAATGAAATTCACAATACAATCTAAAAGAAATTATACTAAAGGGGATTATTTTGGTTTGTATATAGCAATTAAAAATACTAATTGGGAAGAGATATATAATTGCAATTATGCATATAAAGTTGAAGAAATTTTTTAAAAATATTTTCTAAAGACTATTAGACCCCACAAATATCATATGTGGTTCTCTAAAAAACTTATAAAATGCATTAAAAGATTACGACATTTTCATTGTTTATATAAAAAATATAAATACACAATGCATGTAAATAATTTTAAAAACGATCGATCATTAATTAAAAAACTGGAGAAACAAAATTATATTTTAAACGTGGAAAATATCATCATATTCAATCATTATCAATCCACAGCAGGATGAAGGTCTCTCCAAGTTCCATCCATCTTCGATCATTAGCCTCTCTTTACATCACCCCTGCACACTTTTATTTCCTCCATCCATTTCACATGTGGTCACTATCTGGGTCTTTTACAATCTCTTGGAATCCAGTTTGTGATTTCAATTGTCCATCTATTATCATTTCTTTTAGCAATATGTAAATGTCCATGTTGTTGGAAGAAAGTTATTGCCTCTTCTTCATATTTTGGGACATCCCACAACTTCAGATCTCTTGTTTTAGCAATAGCCATTTCTAAATTGATGTCTAAAAATGAAAAATCTGAAAAATAAATAAAATATAAAATAAATCCACTTAATATCATAGAAGAAATAACAAACATGGAGTCAATTAAATATTTAGCAATAGCCATGTATTTTATTTATTCATGACACTAAAACTTTACACACCATGGGATTTATATGCCAAATTAGATCACACCTGATAAGTAACATAACAAAAAAATTTACTTTTAATCTTGTAATCATCATATAATTTAATTTATTAGTCTTTAATGTGTCACACTTGATTGTAAACATGAACTCTGTATAACAATGTATTTTTTTTACTTTTTGTGCAAATAAAGTTTATTTTTAAAAAAAAAAAAAATTATTGAAAAATTAAAGCACTGAAAAATGCTGCAACAAATAGGAAAAAATCCACTTTTTAAACTCATGGGTCATGACAAACAAAAAAATCCCATGGGTCAAAAAATCAAATCTCTCTGATTAGTCATGTCGCTGTCTTCATTGCCATGACAATGTTCATGTATTTTTCTGACAATATTTACTGGCAAAAACAATGTTGCTCATCATGACATCATAGCCAGGTAAATACATGATTACCAAAAATTAATTAGTGCTAATTTTAAGATCACAAATGTATTCATATGAAATTAAATGATTATTTTATTTTATTAATTAAATCTCATGGACCACTGCCTAATATTTATATATGAACATTATTATTTTCTAAGTCATTAAGGCACTCTTATGTTGGAAAATTTATATTTTCTTCAACATTTGTGGGAAGTTTTTATGATAGTTAATAAATAAGGGGTGGAGATCTCAAGACAACCTAGATCAGATTCTCTGCAACATAAATTGAATTAGGCAAAGTTGTTTGGTGATTTGGTTATACCATTATGCAGGATATTCCAAAATATATATAGGTATTAATTTTGATTCTAAAGTTTATATATTGTTACAAGCGTTGTGAGCATAGGCCTCCTCACTTTCTTCATATTCATTCACCCATTGGGCATGTCAGAAAACTTAGCCCCATCTCTTCATATCCTGATCCTTGAACAAAGGTATGAATCACTTTTGGGACTTTTCTTCATGTGTGGTAGCATAGCCTGGGATAATTCCAGGATAGGCAATCTATAGCATCTCCCTCTGAATCACTCTTATCAGATGAATTGATTCTGCTAGAAACACAGAAAAGAAGTCGATCTATGCTTCCAAATATAAAAGAATGAAGCATATTTCTTTGGATCCATAGACTGGATCACAAATAAATTTTCCATCATGCTTGCACTGTTGTTAATTTCTAGTTTTAAGTAAAAGTCTATTGAATATCTATTTGCCATAATGTTGTAACCTTATTGAACAGATTTCTTTATAAATTATTAATGTTCTTGTGTGTGCACTATTCTGCAACACATTTTTACCTATTTCAATAGTGAACTCATCCTCATTTGTATTTTATATTATAGCGCTAGTTAGATCATATTCGCATTATGTAATCAATCCATTATTGATGTATCAGTCTGCTCACATCAAGATAACACATTAATAAATATATAAGTATGAATTACCAAATTGTAAAATAAAGTTCTTTGTTTATCAATACACTAAAAAAAATGCTAATGAGAAATCACTGGAGAATTACTATATTAAACTTAATCATATCATTTACAATCACACACACACACACACACACACACACATATATATATATATATATATGTATATATATATATATATAAACTTAATCATATCATTTACAATCATATATATATAACTCAAGTAGTCATGTTGAATCATTGTTTCTTTATTTACCAAATACTATTAGATTTAAGTATGTAAACTGTGTTGACTATGACTAGATTATAAGATCCCACAATATATGTTAAACAACATGAAAGGTCACAATCTTTTAAATACATTAAAATTTGTATAATTATGTATATGCTAATGACTTCACTGTAATGTCAGTTTCCAAATAGTCTCATTGTTTCTTTGCTGTGTGATGCCAGCCAAGAAAAATAAAGTAGATTGTGTATCATCAGGATTGTTGTTAATAAGTTGGTAAATCTGGAAAACAGGTCATAGTTCATGAGTGCTCCAGACTTATGTATCTCGCACATGATTGGACTTTATGTACTTTTGCTTAGATTCTAGGTCTTATTGTATGGACATACAAAACTGACCGGTAAAACATATTAATGAAGAATCTTTAACAATGGCTTTCTATAAATATGGAATTTTACAGGGAAGGATTCTTAGTTCACATCTTTTTGCCATTTACACATCTGATTTAACATCTATGATAAATAAAAAAAATTATGTTATGCTGATGATATCAAGATATTTATAGAAATCAGAAATGGTAATGATCCTAATATATTGCAAAGTTATGTTAATGGATTTTCTAAAAGGTGTGAAGCTAATAATATGAAAGTAAATCCAACTAAATCTAATATAGTATCTTATTCCAAGAAAACCATGATTAATATGTCTTATTATGATACTAATGGTAGTAGAATACCTAGGAATAATATACTGAATGATTTGGGTGTTACCTTTACTAATAATTTTTCTTTTAATAATCACATTCAGATAGCAATAAATAAATCCTATAACATTATGGATTTGATATTGAGACTAAATATCAAATTCAAATCAGCAACCTACAAACTACTTTTTAATGCATTGAAAATACCTATCCTCCACTATGGATCTATAATATGGAATAATGGCAATTATTCAACAATAAACAAACTTCATAAATTTCAAGATAAGTATTATAGATACATTCATGATGATACATATTTAAATAAAGCATATATGTACAATAGATTAATAGCAGATATGATGTTTTTGCTTAAATTAATAAATGGTAAAATATCGGAATATATAACAAATAAGATTTATCTCAGAATTCTAACATTTAAATTCTAGAAATAAAGATATATTTTATTTACAAACATTAAAAAGAATAATTTATTCCCCAATTTATAAGGTATAGCTGGAATATAACAATAACTTTAAGGAGGTGAATATTTTCCATTTAAATCAAAGACAATTTAGAAAAAAAATTAAAGACATATTATACAAGGAACATCTGTAGATAAATATATATTATTGCATTATTACTGTAAATACTTGTGGCTACTAGGCTGTTATTTTCAAATAAATTGAATTATTATTATTATCATCATCAGTATTGTTATTCTTGTTATTAATATTATTAATATAGTTGTGGTTGTTGTTACTAGTATTACTACTACTACTACTCTTACTACTATTGTTACTACTGTTACTATTATTACTATTATTATTACTGTTATTATTATTACTACTTTTATTATTATTTCTATTATTATTTTTATTATTATTGTTTAAATAACTGTTGACTTTTTTTGGAACATTTTATGTAGTTATCTTCAATCTTACATTTTGAAAAAGCATGGGTGTTTAATTATTGGAATTGTCTTCTCTCCCGATTTTCAGAACATGGAACATTATTAGTAAGTAATTGCATATATAGTTTTATATTAAATTTGTATTTTCAGTATTTGTTTTATTCTTCTAGTTTAACTTAATTGAAACTAAAAATATTGATTTTGACATAATTTTTAGTTTTAATTTGAATTAATTATGTCAAAAGAAGTTTAATTTTATAAAAAAAAAAATAACTACAGATTGCCCATCATTAATCCTGAAGTCTTGATTTCCAAATAATTCTTTCTGATTTCTCCACATTTTTCTAAGAGTCATACATTATGTATAGTCACTCTAGGTTGACTTAAGTTATTAGCCATTGTCATGTGAGCAGCTGCTTTGTACCATTTCCTTTCTATTCAATGTTTTTGAACAAACTGATGATTAGAAGGAAAAAACAGATGTGTCTATTGTGAGATACTATTTATGCAGCTAATATGGAACTATGTATCCTCTGCATGCATCATCTATTGATGAATTAAAACTTGTGTCATTTCTGCATATATTAACTATTGATGGACTAAAACAAGCAGTATTTGTAATCTTTCACATGATTTTTTAATATCATTAAAAAAATCATCAAAAAAGATCGACTTAAACAAATTATATATAAAAAAAAAAACTAATCTTAAGTAAAATAAATAAGGAAAAATGTAATATGTGAATATTTATTTTTAAAAAATAAATAGATTGGATGGATGGAAGGATAAATTAAAAAGTAAATTTTTAAAGTAATATATATATATATATATATATTCAAGGCAAATTATAAAATTTTAATTTTAAGGTTGTGCTATTTCCTTTTATAAATGTTAACAGACATAGACATGTATGCTAAGAATAGAAAATTTATAGAATGAAATTTTTTTAATATATAACATTTTTATTTACATTTTGATTATTGTATTTTAAATTTAAACACTCCTGGCAATGGCCATAGGAATTGGATATAATGTTTGGCAGGAAATTGTATAAACAGGTTTTGATTTGAATAAATTAAAAAATTTTAAAAGAATCAAATGTAGGTTTGGAATGTATATATAAAATAATCTCAGTGCATAAAACTATACTGAAATAAATATACAAATATTAAACATTAAATCACTCCACATGGTTAAGAAATCCAGTACTGCCCTCTGTGAACTAATATATAAGTACTCTAATGTAATTATATATTAGTTTACAGAGGGCGGTACTGGATTTCTTAACCATGTGGGGTGATTTAATGTTTAATATATACTGCATATAAAATTAAAGTAACTAATTGTAATCTTCCATGAAATCAAATCAGAATATTAACTTTATACAATTTTTTTTGTAAACCATATTTTTTATAAACAACTTTACAAAAAAAGTATTTTAGATATTTACATCTTCCAGAAAAGGAAGTTAAAATATAATCGTATATTTTTTAATTTTATGTGGAAATAGATTATATGCAATCACAAACACTAAATATGATTTCGAAATAATTTAATCAAAGGTTATTGACCAATTATAAATACCCATAGATTAGACTATTACTAAACTAGTAATTAAAAATATTTTTAATATGATTTGTAATAAATTGATTATTTGAATAGAAATCAATAAAGCATTGTTAAAATTAAGTATACTTACGTCTTTAAGAATGTTATACATTAAAATACTCATTAAGGTTTTCTAACACAATTATAAAATAGTCTTGACTAATTAAAATTCATTTATTTAAATTTATCATATATATTTTATAGTACTTGTTATAAAGCAACAGTAGAACTTATTAAATGTATCATTACTTTTATTAACCAAATAAAGTTTATTTAACAGAAAGTAAACTAAATACATTTTTTAATATATTTGCAAAAAATATACATCAAAGTTATATAGACAGAACATAAGCTTACCATATAACATCAAAGTTATATAGACAGAACATAAGCTTACCATATATATATATATATATATATATATATAGCATTAGTATGGATTCAGTAAGGGAATGTTGAGATGGTCACATCTCACTGTAATCAGATTTTGGGTCTTCAAATAAGATGCTGTAAATAAGATAATTTATATTTAATCCAAAATTGAATCTACTTCAATAGTAATAACTTAAAATTACATATTTAATATAGACACAATTTAGAATAAATTATTTAATCGTTGCTGTTATTAATTGTTCTATTATGCTCAGAATTCAAACTCAGGGAGGTTTTACAGTCAACTCTCTTCAGGGGTTTCCATCAATTCCACAGTAATAACAATATTCAATATAATCTCAATATATTTTCAAAATTTATTTCAACTAAGTTCTTAGGATATTAAACAATTATAATATATGTGTGTGGGTATATGTGTTTGAATATATTTTGGCTTAGTAAAATGAATAAATAAATTAAAAATTTATTTAAATTTAAGATAAACATTAACACTATTTCTTAATGAATAACTATTCAAATTTATTTAATATAACAAAATAATTATAAGTGTTTGCTTACATCTCTACAATTTTATAATTTTAAATAATTCATGTCTTTCCAAATTTTCATAGTAGTTATGTATCTTATAACATGAACAGATTCTAATAATGTATAACATAATAAACATGTTTTTATAATTTATGAAAAGAAATTATAAAAATGCTAAATTAGCTAATCTTAATTTACTACATATACAAGTAAGCAATAATATTATCTTATATGAACCATATGAGAGAATTCCAACTTCATGAGTCCATTCCTATGTAAAGTCATTATTAAGAAATATAAAATCTTTCATACAGGATATTAGTCATTTACACAACTAATAACAATTACACATTACTATGTTTGTTAAATTACTAGCAACAAGGTTATATCAATGTCATAAATAAATTCAATATGAAGAATGATAAATTCTTACTTTCATATTAAATTTACTTTTGTACCTCAGTTTAAACTCCTGTGAAGTCACTTTCATAGAAGACCTAAATTGTATTAAATATAAAAAAATATTTAATATTATGATCTTCTATTTCTCTTCATTTAGACTTCATAAATGAATTATTCCAAAGGCAAAGGATTTTACTAACAAGGGAAATAAAATTAAATGTTTTTAAATAATTATTCGTGAAGATGATGCGCTATAATAAATGTTCATATTACTGTTCTGTTCATTTTCATATTTACAAAGTAATGTTGGTTAAGAATAAAGTTTTTTTTATTCCTTGCTAGTCAATCATTGGAAAGCTATTAATGGAACTGGTCATTCCTAAACATTATTCTTGCATGATGTTGACATCTTTCACATATGATTTCATTACAAATTGGAGTTTCATTTTGATTATATAGATGAAATTTATTTAACTTTAGGCATTTTGGTAGAAATATGCAATTGCATTTATCTTTGGTTAAAACAATAACATTGTATATCTTATGACAAGTATAGTTTATTCACAATGCATTTTTTATAGATATAATCTTAAATTAATATTGGTTTGAATATAAAATGTTTTCTGAAAAAGTTTTATCTGTTTAAGAATCCCAATTTATATCGATTTTATAAGCTTTTTAATTAATAAAGTATATATATAATTTCATTTTGAAAATTTGAATATTAATTGAACCGGGTGGGGAAGTAGATCAAATAGGAAACAAAATCTAACACATTTTTTTTTTTACTTTTTAATAAAATAGAAACTTGTGGCAGCAAAATTGTAAAACGTTCATACAAAAAAATATGATACAATTATTTATTATACATTCAGTCTACTCCACTGCAATTTAAGTATTGCTCCACACTGGTCCCCTTAGGCAGAGAAGCATATTACTGTGACCATGCCAGAGCTATATATAAAATGCATAATGATGGCTTCATTTCAAAACTACAGATTTTCTCAGCTGCAGAATTCAATACCTATCATTCAAAGCACTTTTTTGTTTTTTGAGTGAACTCCACATACCAGTTAATTACACAAGAAGGTAACTAATGTGGCCTGAATGATGGCAAACTAATTCAGCACCTAAGAAATCCCAACTAGCTCAATCAAAAAAATAATATAATAACTTGCTGATTTAATTAGTGGCATGAGTAAAAGAATTGACTGACAAAATATTAATTTCCAAAGATAATTTATTTTAACTAAAATACTTACTAAAATTTGTAAACTATTTACAAATTTTTTGGGAGACTTCAAAGATTGCAAAGGCTACTTAAATTAATATCAGAATTCAAATAAAAGCATGATATTTATTACCTATAGGATTTTGGATGTTGTGGCTTCTTGGTGTTTGCTGCTTCATGTGTGTTTTTACCAACTGGTTGGATTTTAGTATTCTGTTGAAGTTGTAATGATTGATATTCCATGTTACTTTTATTTCAGGCAGTTAGACATTCCTGGCAGCTTCAAAATGTTAGATGGGCATTATTTCTATTGGGCAGGCTGCTGCTATACTGATGACATGCTGGAGTCCATTACATCCCATAAAAACTGTTCAACACTGCATTGTCTTGATTAACCAATACATATAACTGCTTCTAGATATATGCATGAGTGACTGACAAAATTTTAGGCCCTATTTATATGATGACCGTGTTGTCATTTCTTGACTTTTTTTTAATTCATTCACTGATTCGATTAAGTTATTAAGATGACATTTAATTAATCCTGTTTATGGTTTTCAATTAGTAGCCATTGCTAATCCCTGTTCTTTAGGGATTTAATTAGTAATCATGCTAATCCTATTTTTATATATCTTCTGAGTATATACAATCTTTGAAAGAAATTTTAATTATATGCTTTCATTTATTCTTAATATTTAATGTTCATTATTTTTAACACACACACATTTTACTATTTATTTATGCACCCCTATTTATTTTATGAAAGAGATTTTTTAGTTTTAATATTTCTTCTTTTTTTCATTAAATTAACTGAAAAAAGAGTATTTTTAATTTCATGCAAAAGAATTATTTTTTTAAACTCTTATGGTTTCAACTTTCTTAAGGTAGACCCCCCCCCTCTAATAACTTAATTTGCAAAACTTTATGAATTGACTCCTAGCAAACTTTTAAACTAATAATAAAACTTTTTCAACTGTTATAGATTATTTCTTTCAAATTATTATTATTATTTATTTATTAAAACCTTCATTTCCTTTGACAAAACTTGTTTTTGCAGTGATTTTATTTATTAAAATTTTAATTTTAAAATCTTTGTTTTTTATGAGAATTTTTATTTTTAATAATTGTAAAAAAAATATATGGAGTGCTACTCCATTAGTGGTACATAATAGAGAATAATTTTAAATAATATTAGTTTGCTTTCTAATAAAAGTTTCATCAATAAGCAAATTGTTCAAATTACTGATCAATCTTTTATAAGTATTCTATATTAGAATTCACTAAAATTTTTGTATAAAGTGACTAGTACATCAGCAAAGGATCAAATTTTTTATAAATTATTTGATTCAGTATTTATAGCAGAATCAATTTACGGTAGCGTGTATTGCATATATTATTTTGTTTTCACAATTTTTACATTCTATAGTTATTAATTATATTAATAATAAATAATTGATTTTTAATTTCATTTCCTTTGCATTAGTTGCTAGGCTATGACTTAACCTTAAGTGTATCTCTATGTCAGTGTTTTGGTTCATGAATATTATTAGTTTTAAACAATGAATGAAAAATATTTATTTCTAATTGTTTTAATTTTATTGAAACAACTCTAAAAATAAAGTATATACTAATCATATATACTAATGTAATAGATTTACATACTCTCACAATATATATATATATATGACATATATTGTGGGTTCATCCATGTTAAAAAATTTTAAATATTGATATAATGACATTTTGACTTGATCACACAAGTCATCCACTTGGTGATAAAAGGTAGAAAGATGGCTGTAGAGGTGCTACAATCACTGATTTGAAAAAAAAAAGTTGAAGTTCCTGATTTGATAAAAAAACGTTAAAGTTCCATCAATAGCAAAAATGTTAAATTAAGAATGTTATTTTAAAAAAACATTCTTAATTTAACATTTTTGCTATTGGTGGAACTTTAACATTTTTTTTTCAAATCAGTGATTGTAGTGCCTCTACAACTGTCTTTCTACTTTTTATCACCCATTGGATGACTTGTGTGATCAAGTCGAAACTTCGGTGTATCAATATTTAAAATTTTTTAACATAGATGAACCCGCAAAATATGTCTTTTATATATGCAACCTGTAAAAATCTTCATATCAACATATATATATATATATTGTATCAGTGTAGGTCGTTACATATCTAGTAGTTAATTAGAGTGAATTTTATTGAAAGAAAATTTTTAAAAAATGTTATTATTTTTAATAGTTTAAAATTCAGAAAAATTGTCATGAAAGTTTGAGAAAAAAAGAAAAGGTTTCGGTAATAAATAATAATTAAAGGGAAAATGATTAGCATTGTTTGTTTTAAGCTTTAAAATAAATTTCTCATTTTGACTTGTAATAGAGTATGTGTGAGTCCATAAATAATAGTTGAAAAGAAATATTTTTTTAATGATAAAATAGAAAGCTAATGCAATGCAGATAAAAGAACTGAAAACTTAAAATCAAAACAATGGAAATAATTAACAAACAAAGGGACAAAGTACTACGGTTTGATTAAAATAAAACAACCAATAGAAAGGCTAGAATAAAGTTTGAACTCTTAAATAAAAGGAATGGAGGCCCAATAAAATTGCAGCTCAATCAATCCTCAGATATGGAATGCAATCTATAAAAAGATTTTGTATTGATAGATCAGACTGGCAATCATAAAATAAAAATCATTATAAGTTATTAATTATTCAGAATTCATCAAAATTGATCTAAATATCTCAGAATAAACATCCTATCATCTAGGATGCATTGCTGAATCCATTGGATAATGCAGCCAGCCTGAACCTCTCTGCAATAACATCAGCAGTTAGTATGAGGGAGAAATCATTTTCATGTAAAACTAGAAGTCATCAGAGTGTCCATGCTAAGATGTGCAAGTCAATTCCTATACATCCCAACCAGTTGCCATCAGGAGAATCAGCAAAAGTTATGTTGTCTTATTTGTGTGTTCACATCCTAGATAAACATTTATTTTGTCTTCAAATGTTAAACATTTCAAGAACTATAATTTGAATTTAACTATAGAACTATTAATGATCTATCTACATGCATTAGCTTAGCTTTCATAATAAGACTTTTAAATCAAAGACCTCATTTGTTATGTATGGGCGTTATATAATTAAATGTGTTTTATTTTATTTATTATTTAAATGTATGTGTATGTATTAATTTATTATAAGGCAAGAACAAGCATTTAAGGAAAGCTGGAAATAAATATTTTACTTATTATTAAGTAAAGTTGAAAGTAAGGGAAGGATTTATGCTATAGAATTAATAATGTATATGTATTCTATTGGTCAAATATTTGTGAAATAAATATTGGGAATAGATATTCGTAGTATAGGTAGAGAATTAAGACAAGCTAAAGTTTGATGAGCTAGCTAGGAGGTCAGATACTAAATTTGTAGTTGGTTGAGCAAGCACATTAGTTACCCTTGTATTTATCTAGTGCCTAAAGGTTTTTTCCTTAAAATAAATAAACTGCTTGTATGACCAGTGTTGTAATTTAGTAGCAGAAAGTTAATCTTATTGGCAGCTTGCTATCAGTGATATTATTATCTACTTGAATAATCGGAAACCTTCAAAGATAGTGATAAAAACTAAACGAAAAAGATCGAATAAATAAATATAAAAGAAATAAATGTTTCCATCTCCTCATTGACAAATAAAAGAAAGCAGTTGGTACTATATATATATATATATATTGTAATGGCAACCAGGGTGAAACAATTATTTGTTGGTCCTAATGAGTACCCAGCCCATTATTCTGTGAATTATGATATCTTTATTGGCCTAATGTGTATTTGTATTATTTTAGGTTTAACTCCACACCAAAATTATGTGACAAATAAAAAAACATTTATTTGAAAATCCAATGAATAAAATAGAATTAATTTCTTAAAAATAATTAGTACTTTTACTATCAGAATTGCTTTATCATATTTTATTATTTTCCGATTTTATTTATTAAAACACTAATTGGCAAACCTTAAATGAAAATGTTTACTGTAGAGTTTATTCTAGGGTTTTTAGTTGTATATGTATATGTCTCTGTATGTATAAATATATTTAAAACTTTAAAAAAAAAATTAAACATATTCTTATGGCTAATGTCAAATAATGTGAGTGAAGATTGTTTACATTTGTGAACTGTTCCTATTTTAATAAAAGTTGAAGCATATCTGTAGTGGAGAATTATCTGCAGATCTTTATTTTAAGTAATTTTCTTATAACAATAAAAATATGTTTTGTATATCATGTCTTCTTGGAGAAAGTTTATGATGTAATTTTTATTGTAAAATTTCATTTTTTACTACATTTTAACCCCCCAAAATTACACTCATTAAATTAAAAAAAGCTAATTATGAGGAGTACGACATTGATGGTTTTCATTGCAGCATATTTTACCTAGAAAATTTGTCCTAAATTAAACATTTGTATGCACTTATAGAATGAACCTAAGTTCCTCCATTGTCATATATAAGATTTATTGTTGTATTTAATGAATGTTAATATCTATATTTTATATATAATGTTCATAAGCTTTTTGGAAGTTTCTTAATTTTTGTATAGTCATAACTTTAATCTTTATATTTATTTTTGATATATATATATTGTACTGAGATATATCAGGAAGGAGTGTGCTTGCTTCGGCGGTACACATAATTTTAAAAATAATATAAATTGATAAACGATTTGTGTAAATATTAATAAAAATAAAAGATCGTGTAGGGTAAAATAAGAATAAAGGTTTTTTTTCTCATAGACAGGTTATCGTTAAAAGCGTAAAATAAATAGTTTTATAATATATAATTTTGAATCGTATTTAAATAAAACCTAAAGAATTAAAAATTGATTTAACTAAATTTGATTTGATTAAAATTTGATTTAACTAAATTGAAATTCGATTTAAGATTGCTTTAAAAAAAAAAAAAAGCAAGGTGGAATTCGTTTTGTCTTATAATCATAATAAAAAAAAAGAAAAAAAGAAAAAATATATGTAATTAAATGAATGTAGTGAACAATGGGAGCTAATGACAAACATAAGAAATTTCCATTAAACGGCTAATTAGTGAAAATAACCTTAACAAAGAAATTGAAAATAACTTTAACAAAGAAATTGAAAATAACTTTAACAAAGGAATTGAAATAACTACAACAAAGAAAGTGAAATAAAGAAATTGAAATAACTCTAGCAGAGAATACAAAGAAATTAAAGGACCAATGTGAACACCAGAAAGTCAGC
The DNA here is from genome assembly GCA_028023455.1 of Epiperipatus broadwayi. Lineage (NCBI taxonomy): Eukaryota > Metazoa > Onychophora > Udeonychophora > Euonychophora > Peripatidae > Epiperipatus > Epiperipatus broadwayi. Next base: position 4,999,310 of record JAQFVV010006261.1, on the reverse strand, counting down.
ACGGACCATAACTGAAACACCAGAGGATTAGTTACATATTGTAGATTGAATCCGCAAGATAAGGACCGTAAATTATAAAAAGGACGAATTTTCTATTCAAGCACTTCTTCTTATACTTACCTAATCAACTTAATCGCATCATTTCTTCTTATTCATTCATTAATTATATTATTTTCATAGATAAAGAGTATACGTCTAAAGTAAAATGCTGCATTGTTAAACCCATCGTGTGAACAACCGGCCAAATCCTTCCATGCAATACCAACAGCGGACAGTTCAAATTTCGATCATGGTCGTGTAAACAAGAAGGAGACGAAGTGTCCACGTGGAGCCCGCAGGATCCCAAAGACATCGGGAAACGGATTGCAAGGAGTTAGCGCTAACTGACCGAAGGAAATACTATTAGAAGCAACGCTCAGAACCGTGCATAGGGGAGAAAGCTAGGTAATGTTTATTTCAATTTCTAATTCACTAATAAAAGCCGTAATAATAAACTCTGAACTTTAAGTTACGAACAATAACTACTAAGTGTCTTTAGCTCCATTACCCAGAGATTTTAGTGTGATTTCAGATATAAGTGTATGAGTATAATTATTTTCAAATATATTTATAATATGAGATTTTAGTGTGATTTCAAAGATAGTGTCTGCGTATAATTAATTTTCAAAATGTATTTCAGTGTGATTTCAAATATAAGTGTATGCGTATGATTATTTCCAAAATGTATTTATAATATGAGATTTTATTGTGATTTCAACTATAAATGTGCGTATAATTATTTTTTGTATTTATAATATGAAATTTTGATTGCATTAAATTTTATCTAAACTTGAACGAAAGTGTAGTTAATTATATTATAAGACCAAACAAAGTGTAATAGCATAAATGAAGATTTCATGGTTTAGTGATTACTCAACTTAAATTTAAATTAAATAATTAAATAAAAGAGAAAGCGAGAAAATTAGCGCAGAGAAAGATCTTAAAAGTGATTTTTAAATAGGCAGAGTAGATTTTATTGATTATTGTAGCTGAGCTAGCGGGAGCGGGTACTAGACCGTATTGGTCAAGCAGACTTGTCGACAAGGTCGGCTGGCGCCCATAGGATTTCTTCCTTTAAATAAATAAAAGTTTGATTGGCTAATATGTTGTCTAGTAAATGAGTATAAATGTTATTGGCAAATGTTTCCCAATGATATTGATTACTCTACCCGTAGTACTGACCACCCTGTGATAGGATTTTGTGTAAGAGGGAGGTACAGAATTCTGATCGAGTCGTTATTATAAAATTAAAAACATTGTTATTGGTTTTATAAATGATGTTTTTATAAAATTTACAAGATGACGTAAAAGAGGGTGGAGGTAGTAACTATATATATATATATTATAAACCAATGTCTGTATTTCTTGGAAATAGTATACACAAATTTATAAATAAATATTTGAAAATACAGTATGTAAAAGCTTATAAAATATATACGTATAACCATCACTTAGGAGCGCTTTTAACTTACTTGTAGCTTTGTCAACTATCACTTTTAAAATGTCAGCTTTCCCACAGTTCTATGATGTCAACTTTCCCATAATTCTGTGATCTTAATGTTTGCTGCTTGCCTATTAATTAAATCTTGCTTGTATTTACATATTAACATTGCCTCTTTAATTTTCCTTTTATTATTCTTTCTGTTTCCAATATTTTTACATTGTTATAATTGAAATCGAAACCATATATACATGATTTATTATGGTCATAAAAGACAGAAGCTGATAAATTATCATTATTTTTAAAATTTTGTTTTGTATTTTGAACCCTTTTAAATAACAATAAGTGTTCTTTTGTTCTTTTTTTCAATGTGCACCTCGATTCACCTATATATCCATGGCCACACCTACATGTTCATTTGTAAATGATAGGTGGTGCATACAATGCAATATCACATATTTCTTTATAAATTTTCTTAATGAAACTTTCCTGTTGATTTGAAATATATGATATTGATATCCACAATTTTTATCAGAACAATTAATACTATTATTATTTTTATACTTAGAAGTAAAATTTTTAATAGTATAATAAACAGAATCATAATTGTATCCAATGTTTAACAATTCATTATAATAAATTTCAATATTTTTAGTTTTATCTGATGCATATTTACAAAGGTTATCAATTCTAAATAAAAAGGATTTCAAACCTGCCATTTTATGTGACATTGATACTTTTGATACATATTGAATATATCTTATTTTTGCTATTGATTTAAGAGTCTTATAGTAATCCAGTTTATCCTTGTTTCTGGTTATCTTTAGATCTAAAAACTGTACACTCATTGAATTTTCATCTGTTTTAATCCACTTTAATCCCTTTATATTATTTAATTCCTTGAACAAATCAATCATAGCATTTGGCTTTCCACAAACCAAACCATCATCAACATATCGATTGTATAAAATAATATCTTTCTGATAATGATCCTTTTTTAAAATATTTTCTTATGTATACATAACAAAACTACATATCTGGGCAACTGTAGGAAGTCCCATAGGCCACCCATTCCTCATTTTATAAAATTTGTGCTTAAAAATTGCCTAAATGTTTCTATCAATAAAGTTTAATGTTTCAATAATAAATTTGATTATTTTAATGTTAACATTTTTTAATTTCAATGCATTGTTAATTATTTCAATAGAAGTCATTCTGTCAATTGATCCGTACATTTCACTGATATCAAATGTACAAATTACATCATAATTATCAGTAACAACATTATTAATTTTAAACAAAATCAAATGATGCACATATTGTATACATACCAAAACGAAGAATTTTTTGTAACATTTTCTCAATTAATTTACATGTTTCATAATAGAAAGCACCCTGAAAATCAATCATTAAACATAATGGTTCTTTTTTCTTTATGCAATTTTATATTTCAAAATATTCTAGGACATACTGCAACCAAGGGATAAATTCTGTAATAAGTACTATTATCAATTACATTATTTTTGGCTTTGTTTGAAATGTTAGTGACAAATTGAACACGTAAACTTTCAATATTTACCTTGTTAACCTTTATAAAATTAAGAATACTCATTAGAGTAATGACATTATTTTCATAATCTGATTTTAGTAACAAGCACATCCATAAGCCTTTATCCTCTTTTATAATGCAAGATTATTTTCAGATGTAAATTTTCATAAATTTAGAAATTTGTTCGTTTCAATTATTATTTATCGCAAATCCAAAATTCTTTTCTTTGATTTTTTTAACTAAGTCGTTGCCAACTTTTGAATCACATTTAATTACTCCCAATGAACAATCAACAGCAGATTTCAATTCCAAATCATGATCTTTCCATTGGTCACCAAAATATTTTGCACCTAGATTTAAAATATATTTTTCTTGAAAATATTTTAAACCAGGCACTCTTCACCAACATGGGAGCTTATTTGTAAGTATATAGAATTTGAACTCAGATTTTCAAGCACCCTTCAACTATCCACATTATCCTATACAACTGATACACATGACCACACACATGTAGAAAAAATTAATAATCACCAATATATGTATTTCGTGCTAAACCAGCACTCACCAGTTGGTCCAGACTATCATTTCTCACACAAATTAAGATCCATACCAGCCAAATTAACAAAGTTATTATCTTGAAGCTTATTTTAAAATTCTTTCTTAAACAAAAAGTTAATTTTCTTATTAAATTTATTACATAGTCTATTATAATAACAATCAAAAACCCTTGAGAACTACTCTTAAAATTGTACCAATCACTTCAATTATTCAAATCAATCAAGATTCAAACTTTTTAAATAATGTCTTTTGTCAAAGATTAGATATTTACATGGAAAAATAATATTACATAACCTCGTTGTTTTTAAACAGCATATTGTATTAGATGACAACATACAAGACATATTAAACATTATTTGACAACAATTTGGGAAAACTTTTAACATTTTACAGTTCTATAAAAATTGCAACCTACATTTTAAAGCAATTATTTTGTAAGTTACCTATTATCAGCTTCTGTCTTTTATGACCATAATAAATCATGTATATATGGTTTCGATTTTAATTATAACAACATAAAAATATTGGAAACTGAAAGAAATAATAATAAAATAAAAATTTATGAGGCAATGTTAATATGTAAATACAAACAAGATTTAATTAATGGGCAAGCAGCAAACATTAAGATCACAGAATTATGGGAAAGTTGACATCATAGAATTATGGGAAAGCTGACATTTTAAAAGTGATAGTTGAGAAAGTTACATGTTAGTTGAAAGCGTTCCTACGTGACGGTTATACATATAAATTTTATAAGCTTTTAAATACTGTATTTTCAAATATTTACTTATAAATTTGCATATATTATTTTGAAGAAATAAAGACATTGATTTATAATATTATAATGTATATAAATGGAAATGAGTTCTAGAAATGATATGTGGATTATCAAAGAATGGCAGAAGGTAACATACAAAATAATTGCTTTAAAATATAGGTTGCAATTTTTATATAACTGTAAAATGTTAAAAGTTTTCCCAAATTGTTCTCAAATAAAATTTAATATGTCTTGTATATTGTCGTCTAATACAATATGCTGTTTAAAAACAATGGTGTTACATAATATTTCTTCATGTAAATATCTAGTCTTTGACAAAAGACGTTATTTAAATAGTTTGAATCAATTGATTGATTATAATAATCGAAATGATTGGTACACTTTTAAGAGTAGTTCTCAAGTGTTTTTTGATCATTATTATAATAGACTATGTAATAAATTTAATAAAAAAATAAAGAATTTAAAAATAAGCTTCAAGATAATTACTTTGTTAATTTGTCTGGCATGGATCTCAATTTTCAAGAAAAATATATTTTAAATCTAAGTGCAAAATATGTTAGTGGCCAATGGAAAGATCGTGATTTGGAATTGAAATCTGCTGTTGAATGTTCATTAGGAGTAATTAAATGTGATTCCAAAGTTGGCAACGACTTAGTTAAAAAAGTAAAAGAAAAGAATTTTGTATTTGCAATAAATAATAATTAGAATGAACAAATTTCTAAATTTAGAAAATTTACATCTGAAAATAATCTTGTCTGTATAAAAGAAGATAAAGGCTTATAAATGTGCTTGTTACTAAAATCGGATTATAAAAATAAACTCAATATTCGAATGAGTATTCTTAATTTTATAAAGGTTAACAAGGTAAATATTGAAAGTTTACGTGGTCAGTTTGTGAATAACATTTTAACAAAAGGCCAAAAATAATGTATTTGATAATAGTATTTATTACAGATTTTATCCCTCGGTTGCAGTATATCCTAAAATATTTTCAAATATAAAATTGCATAAACAAAAAGAACCATTACGTTTAATGATTGATTTTGGGGGTGCTTTCTATTATGAGACATGTAAATTAATTGAGAAAATGTTACAAGAAATTTTTGGTTTTGGTATGTATACAAGACGTTCATCATTTGATTTCATTGGTAAAATTAATAACATTGTTATTGATAATTATGATGTAATTTGTACCTTTGATATCAGAGAAATGTACAGATGAATTGACAGAATGACTTCTATTGAAATAACTAAGAATGCATTGAAAGTTAAAAATTTTAATGTTAAAATAATAAAACTTATTAATGAAACATTAAACTTTATTGATAGAAACATTTATGCAATTTTTAAGCACAAATTTTATAAAATGAGGAATGGGTGGTCTATAGGACTTCCTACAGTTGTCCAGATATGTAATTTTGTTATATCTACATATGAAGACAAATATTTTAAAAAAGCATCTTTACCAGAAAAATATTTTATACAATCGATATGTTGATGATGTTTTTGTTTGTGGAAAGCCAAATGCTATTAATGACTTGTTCAAGGAATTAAATAATATAAAAGGCTTAAAGTGGATTAAAACAGATGAAAATTCAATGAGTGTACAATTTTTAGATCTGAAGATAACCAGAAACAAGGATAAACTGGATTACTATATAACTCTTAAACCATTAACAAAAAGAGGATATATTCCATATGAATCAAAAGTATCAATGTCACATAAAATGGCAGGTTTAAAATTCTTTTTATTTAGAAATGACAACCTTTTTAAATATGCATCAGATAAAACTAAAAATATTTAAATTTATTATAATGAATTGTTAAATGTTGGATACAATTACGATTCTCTTTGTTATACTATTAAAACTTTTACTTCTAAATATAAAAATAACAGTGTTAATTCTTCTGATAAAAAATTGTGAATATCAATACCATATATTTCAAATCAACAGTCAAGTTTCATTAAGAAAGTTTATAAAGAAATATGTTATACTGCATTTTATGCACCACCTACATTAAATAAATTAATAAGCAATTCAAAAGCTAAAACTTTATTTACAAATAAAAATTGTATCATTTCCAAATGGCCATGTGGGTGTGGCCATGCATATATAGGTGAATCGAGGTGTACATTGTTAAAAAAGAACAAAAGAGCAATTGTTTTTATTTAAAAGGGTTCAAACTACAAAACAAAATTTTAAAAATAATGATAATTTATCAACTTCTGTTTTTTATGATCATAATAAATCATGTATATATGGTTTCGATTTTAATTATAACAATGTAAATATATTGGAAACTGATAGAAATAATAATAAAAGGAAAATTAAAGAGGTGATGTGAATATGTAAATACAAGCAAGATTTAATTAATAGGCAAGCACCATACATTAAGTTCACAGAATTATGGGAAAGTTGATATCATAGAATTATGGGTAAGCTGATGTTTTAAAAGAGATAGTTGACAAAGCTACAAGATAATTGAAAGCACTCCTATGTGATGGTTATACATATATATTTTATAAGCTTTTAAATACTGTATTTTCAAATATTTTTATATATATATACACACACACACAATTACAAATATCCAGTACACCCTCTGTTTAAAAGTCTATATCTCAATAATAGTGAATTTCAAAATCATTTTGAAGTTCGCTATTATTGAGATATAGACTTTTAAACAGAGGGCATTACTGGTTATTTGTAATTGTATAATGGTCTATATATTTGTATAATTATTTCAGTTATTGTTAACAGTATCTTTCTTTTCACACACACACACACACACACATATATATATATATATTGTCTAGGATATGATGATTCTCTACCAAAAATCAGGTAGCTCATTTTCTGAAATGGTTGTGATGCTATTGACTATCGAAATACTACAGATTGTTGAATGTGTACACAAGTGTAAAATTATTCATGGTGACATCAAACCAGACAATTTTTTGTTGCACGACATGTAAGAATTTAAAATTTAAGATTATATTTAGATTGAATAAGTTATAAATATATTTATATATAAATATTCCTTATTAATTTATTTTAGTTATATTTAATTATTATTATTGTCTTTAACTAAATGGTTTTATTTTGATTGCATATTTTTGTCCTTATATACTTTTTTAATATGTTTTAAAATTATATTTTAAAATATTTTTGTATATATCATTATACCCACATGCATTAATTTCAATGTACAATTAATTTAATTCTTTCACTGGTGTTAACATGTTTTTCACTTTTTGAAGTTGTTCATAAAACTTACAAAGTGATGCCTTTTAATACTTGTGTCATTTTTTCCTTCATATTTTTAAATCCACGGAAAAATAATTGAGACTTTTTTTATCTCGAGTGAATTAAAATAAGTCACTGGAAGCAAGAATGAGAGTATACAGCTGATGGATAAGCTGGTCATGCTGAATTTAATTACAAATTGTCTCATACTTGAGACTTTTTGTGCTGGCACATTATCATGATGAATCTTGCATTCTTACTTTTTGACAAACAAGATGATTGTTTTACTGCATCATTCAAACATTTCAGAAGTTGTAAAGTAATTCTGAGTGAACAATACCATTTGCATCAAAAAAAATCGGCATCATTATAATGTTGAACTTTACTTGCTATGCTTTTTTAGGACATGGTGAAATTGACACTTCCATTACAGCACTTATAAATTTTGTGTTTTCTTGAGCAGTGTGTTTGTAATCTGTTTCAAGCATTATGTTCTATCATTTTCCCTAACAGAACACAGAATTTTACGTTGTTTCAACTTGTCAGCCATTACATAATAAATGTATTTACTATACTACAAAAAGCCTTTCCTCAATGATGACTGTTAGCAAACTGATGTGATGGATTATGCTAGAGAAACTTGTTAAACACCTTTTCTTTCCATTACTTATGTTAAGTTTTTCCCATAATATCTATCCTGTTCTTTCTCATTTTTATAACACTATCTTTAACAACTCTATGGCCTTTATATCTAAATCTCTTTTTTCCCCAAACCCAGAATTTTTATTTAATCATTTTATTTATATTTATTCTTTCACAACTTTATTATTTGTATCCTTTTTGCTTGCATACATTTACATTCAATTAACAGATGCCTAATATTTTTTATGTCTTTCTTGCATAACTTGCATCCTAAACCTCTCCATATTTTTCCATTTATGTGTATATTCCTTACTATTTTTTATTAATGCATGTATTCTTTTATCCCATTTCTTGCTCCTGTAATGCTCAAAAGTTCTTCTAACACATTCATCCCACACATTGTATAAATGTACTTGGCATAAATTCTTTATCTAAATCTTCTGCATCCCATACTACATTTCTCACCCATCTTGCTTTCTGTCCTGTACTTATAATCCAATGAACTATTTTGGCTATTCTTTTATTATCTATTAATTGCAATCTACTAAAACATTTTATTTTGCTTTTTCATGTCTCATATAAAATCCTGACCCTCTCATTTCTTCTTATATTGCCTTCTTTGCCATTGTATACATCTGCATCTAATGCATGCCTTCCTACTTCTCTTTGTACTTTTTCTAAGTCAATAACACCTCTTATCTAACACATATCACTTTGTTATTATGTGTTAAATCTGCTTTTGCTACTCCCTTCCAGACAATTCTAGTTACATTATATTTACTATATGAAAGCATTGTTAAATTTCTTCAGCAGTCCCTTTTTTCATTTACCAATTTTTGCTCCCATTTAACCAAGAATATCTTTGATTACTTAAGACAATTTCCAAATAATTATACCTATTCACCACACTCACCTTTATATCCCCAGTAAAAAAAATTGTATTCTTTCCCCCATATTAATCATCATTCCTTTTCATGTTTATTCACTAAATTTAATCCCCATGTCATTTACTACCTTTTCTCATGTCTTCAGCATAACTTTCACATCTTTCTTCTTTTTGTGGTCAAGTAGTCATCCAAAAATAAGACCTGATTATATATATATATATATATATTACTTTCTTTATTTCTTACAGCCTGTCCTTTCTTCTTTGTAATAATATTGCAAATTAAAAGCCCACTCCTTTTCATAAGTTTCCTGAGCAATAAACTTCTTTATAAATCAAACTTCTTAAAACTTACAGTTATTGTTTTGATACATTGTACTAGCTTAAACCTTTATTTTAATATATGTAATATATGCGGGATTCAAACTCAGACTTTCACACAACCCACAACTCTCAGTGCCATCTCATATTGCTGACCCACCTGATCACACACATGTTGAAAAGATAAATAATCACTAATATTCATATTTCATGCTAAAACAGCAATCATCAATTGATCTAGATTACTATCTTCACACATATATATAATCAGTGATCAGCTTTATATTAAGATAGCGAGTCTTCATACTTTAATGGACATGCAGTCCATCTTTACTATATAGCTCTTCTTTACAGATAAAAAAATCACACACTTTTACAAACATAACATTACTCTTACACATTTTTTTTAGTTTCTCATTTATAGAGCATGTCCTATTTAACATATATCTATTGCCAAATCTTAGTAATAATCCAACTATTCATATTCTTTAATTTTTCTCAAACTAATAATCAATTCTATTTACTTATCCATTATTGTCTATGGCTCTGAAAAATTATTTGTCCATACCATAACATACAAATTACTACTTTCTTGGTTCATTATTTTATCTTGTAACATTCCTAATTCAAGCTCCAGGAAAACATTCTTACACACTGTTCTATTTTTCTGTGCAATTATATTTCCATATCATTTAATTAGGAAATCTATCAATAATGTTTCACAGTTTACTTCATCCATAATATTCTCTTTCACCTTCTAGACTGTCTTATCATTTCTATTCAATAATTCCATTATTTGCTTACATCTTCATCTCTAGTAATTTTAATTTTGCTTCTACATAATTTATCTCTTCCTCCATCTGAAATTATTTTTGACTAACCATCTCCATTGCACTATTTATTTTGCCATCCACATCTCTTATTATTCTATTAAAACATGCTTTATTCTATCTTCCTCAATTACATTTTGTTCTATTTCTTCTGATGTTTTCTTCAAATTATCTACATTTAGAAACCATTTCTTCATATCTTCTATCAGATTTATAAATCTTCCACATGATGTTACATTCTTCCTATCCATATTAAATCATTTCAAATATTCCATTTGGTCACTCACATTGTGGAATACAAATGCAATCCATATTTTTTACTTTTTAAGTCTGCTATTTTATATTTAACTTTATACTTCTCATTACTCTTCAAATCCATTTACACAAACAGATGAAAACATTTCTTTCAATGACAATCGATAAACACACTCTTTCTAACTTTATACCTCAAAAACTTGCTTTCTCACATAAATCATCTTGTTAAATTAAAAAAAAACTTCAATACCAAATGTACTAATGAACCTACTAACGTTATATACAACTTTGTTGTAAAGCCTACTTTCTGTAACACACTTTCCATATTTTGTCTTTTATATTTAAGATGGCATAATAATACACTTATCACTGTTCTCTCCAATTTTCTTTTCATTTTCACATTGTAAGTAAAAAAAAAATAGAAGCCATAAATTTATTTCAAATGATGTTCATTAAAAATATAAATTTTAACTTATCTGGCGAAACAAAACGTGATGTGATGTACTATGACTTCTTATATGGAGTCAGGAATCACTCAGCAACTATGCCCAGGAAAACCTGTTAACCACTTAATCTTCCTTTTACCTTCCCTCCCCTAAGTTTTTCCATATTCTGCTCCATCCCATTTCCACAACATAATCTTTGTCAACTCCATGGCCTTTATCTCTAAATCCCCTTATCTTTTTTTGAACCCAGCACGAAATAAATAAACCACTTTCTGTATAATCACTTTCCTTATGTTTATTCTTTCACAACATTATTATTTGTATTCTTTCTGCTTTCAGACATTTACATTCAATTATCAAGTGCCTACTATTTTCTATGCCTTCATACATAACTTGCAGACTGAATCACCCATGTATTTTCCATTTATATATATATATATATATATATATATATATATATATATATATATATATATATTCCCCAGTTGCTAAAGGTCCCATTCATTCCTTAAAAAGGAAACTACTATCCTTGCTATTACTCATAAATTAATTGGCACTTAATATTCTGATTACATATATATATATATATATATATATTATACCGGGTTCAAATAAAAGTCATTCGAAACACCAGTCTCTTAGGCAGAGAAGAACATACTCGGAAAGTATGTATGTCCAAACGATAGCTATAAAATATATAACTAGCATCACATTTCCAGGACATAACTTCTTCTCGACTGTTAAGTTCAACACCAAGTTCAAAGCACTTTTTTGTTTTGTGTAAACATGGGCGCCACCTACTTATTCTGAAGAATAAATAAGGCATTTTGAACAATGGCCACTAATTCAATGCCTAAATATCCACAACTAGCTCAGTTACTGGTAACCAATAAGAATTTATTCCTTAACTAGAGGCATAAAAGAATTGATTGAAAGAATTGATGAAAAGATTGGTAAAAGGAATTGAAAAAAGAATTGTAAGAGAGATCGGTAAAAAGAATTGACTGACAAATAAAGTTTAAGTTTTAATGACCATTTATTTTGATTAACATTTACTAATTTTAAACATTTTATAAATCTAATATAACACATGCACATTTTAAATTAACGCACTATAATATATCTTATGAGAAAGCATAAATAATATTTGACATTTATAAAATCATATAGCATTCACAAACATGCACATCAATAGTTCATTTTATGCATGCTTATAGAGTTCAAATTACTTGTCTCTGGATGCTTTACTATTTAATGTGGTGGCCACTATAGAAATAAGAATATGAAATATTACCTAGAATTTTGAATGTGGATGTAGAACTTCGTTTTCTTTGGTTACTGCTTTAGGTGAGAATAGTTTCAGCTGGCTGGGATGTTTCCTTGGGGAGTTTCATTATTATTCACTTTTATTATTATTGGAGACAATTAGATATTGACAGAGATTCTTCAAGCTGTTACACTGACATTATTTAAGATCGGGTATATTGGCTGTTTTCATCAGACATCAGGCTGGAGAAACGTATGATTCCCGTGGGTTTTAAACATTGCATTTCTGACTGATACATAATAAATTGACCTCTGATACAATTAATTCAACTGATTGTCCTCACTAAACTGTCCAATAAAATTTTACTATTTATACCTGCAATGTCTTTTTGTTTTCATATACGCCGGCAATATCGGTTGTCAAAATTCCTTTGATAATCCTATGTTTTTGAAGATTGTTTAATTAGTAATAGACATGCAAACATGTTATTTTATAATTTTAATTAGTAGCCCATCGCTGAATTTTTTAATGATAATTTCCATTTATTTTTTAATATTTAATATGCATACATTTATTTTTATTTACAAACACATACATTATTTGTTTGTTTACTCTCACACATATATAATTTTATTCTAAAATCAAAACTATTTTTAAGATTACTTTTTCTTTAATTTGAATGAGAAGAGATTTAGATTTTAAAACTTTTAACTATTTATTTTTACGAATACTAAAAAGAAAAACTCTTTACTTCCTTTTATAAAACTTTAGTTTAACTTTCTAAAGAAAACCCATTCCCACCTTTAATCAATTACTTTCTAACTTTTATTTCAAACTCTTTTATGAAAGATTTTTATTTTAATATATATATATATTTAGGTAAAATTATTATTTACCAATTCAATGTTGGTACAATATATATATATATATATATATTGTAATATTTTCCGGATTTCTAGGCCTCTATATGCATTATAAATGTGCGAGTTGATTAAGTTATGTAAAAGAAAAATAAATGTTTATTTAAAAAAAAAGGTTTCATTATTATTTTAAAAACATAACTATCTTTCCTTATCAGCTCGGCCAAGAATTATAATTGAGTAAAATTGTGAGCTGAATCAGTTTTTAATTTCTACACGAGGGCCCCAGGGTCGTTAGACTGAGTCTGCGTCAAACATATTGTAACTCGTAAAGTAATAATTATACAGTCTGTATTAAAATTCCTGTTAAGTACAAGATATTCCCTTTTACTTAATTAAGAAAAAATAAATCTATTTAGCAAAGGTAATTTGTATACTAATTTGAATTTAAATAACTAAATATAAAACTTAAATATAATGACATTAATTTTATACACGTACAATGAAAGTTAAGCTAATAATAATGATTTATTCTAGCCCGTCAACCATTTAATATTTATGATTCAGACAGAAATTATAATATTGGAAAGTATTGTGCATACGAATTTAATAATTTGATTCAAATATTGAAGTAATAACTGGTTGGAGTCTTATTTTTCCAAGGTAACAGTTTCATTCACTTCTCAGTTCGCAAATCTTTAGATCAAAAAAAAAAATTATAGGATAACATTTCATTCAAATCTCTATTCATAAAGCTTTATGTAAAAGTTATGGCCATTAACTTACCGGTAAGTTGATATTTAAGTAGGTCATTGATCATCTGACATCCAATTCAGTTAGTGGGTAGTCCGCAGTAGTTGTTTTTTTAGTTTTACTTCTTCCAAATCTCCGATCAAATTTAAGTAGAACCAGATAACGATCTAGTTGACTTTTTCGAGAGAAAATGTCGGCAAACGATAGAGTTCTACTCACTCATGGCGAGCGATTTCAGTTCGTATCTAAGTGGACACATTTTATTAATATTTTTTTTGTATAAAAAAAATATGAGGCACTTCAAATTGCTCAACACTCTCTGGAACAACAAGACAAAAACACCTTTCAAACTTGTCGGCTCCTTTTATATCCCCAGATTCTTTTTCAAAGTTCTGCGTATATTCCTTTTTACCTTTTGTTCTATTTTATAAACTTCTACATTATTTCTCATTTTTTTTAATACAAAGTCTCGTTTTTAGTTATGAATTTCTGCCATTTTTAATTACTATCAGAAAGTTGTTTCTGATAGCAATCTTTTACTTTTGAAATTTCCTTTCACTATTTGAATCAATTATTCAGTATGCACTTTCCAGCATTGAATTTATTTTAGTTAACTTTTTTAAAAAAAAGAAAAATTAAACTTTCACTGTACATTTTTCTTAAAACATTGTATTACAAAAAAAAATTAAAGATCGGGTTCTCTCTTTTTTATAAACAAATGGTACAATACCACCGGGGCAGGGGAATGAGAATAAAATCAGAGTTTTATTTTATTCTTAATAAGTCTTTATGGAGTAATTTTTTTATTCTTAATAAGTCTTTATGGAGTACTTCTAACCCACGTCCTAGTCTTATACGGTTTCAGTGACATAGAATTATAGGTACCCCTTTCTCCTTCACTATTCTCTAAAGTGAAAGCATTTGGACCATTCCGTCGGCTGATTTGGTAAGGTCCCTCGTACAAATTTTGGAACTTTTTAAATATATGCTTCCCTGTTTGGCTCACAGGGTTCGTTTTGACCCATACTGTATCCCCTGTTTTAAACTTATCAGTCAGGCCTCCTTTCCACCGGGTCCTGAGGTTGGCGCAGTGTTCCAATTTTTTCTTGCTTCTTCATGATCTCTCCCTTTATCAATGTTTTCTGGACTAGCGGGTAATGTGGATTTATACAATTGAGGTATTACTTGTCCGAATTGAAGTCTTACAGGTGCAAATATGGTAGACTTATTATGAGTCCAATTTATGAAATTTAACACCCTTGGGAGTCGTTTCACCCATCTCTATGGTTGAATGCAGTATATACCCTGAAGAGGCGTCCTAACTCTCTCATCACCCATTCACAAGGGTTTGATTTCGGATTTCGTATAGATGACAATATGTGTTTTACCTCCATCCTATCTATCCATTGTAGCCAATCATAAGATGTGAAAGGGCGTACCATGGTCTGACAAAATAGCTTTTGGTTTTCCTACCCTTTTAAAATATCGTACCTCAAGGTCTCGTATGGCATTCCTAGTATTGGCCTGGGTTACCGGATATGCCGACACCCATTTTGAAAAAAGGTCATATACTACTAGTAGATATTTCGTTTTCCCAAAAGCTGGCAATGGTCCATAGAAATCAATAGCTACCAGGTCATTGGGTTCTTTAGGGATGATAGGATTCAATGGACCTTGATATGACTTATTTGCTGGTTTTGTCTTCTGACACATTTCACATGAGCTTACTACCATGGTGACCTGTGCACTCATATTCGGCAATTGGAACCATGTCCTCAATAAGGCTTCCACTTTATTTACACCATAGTGCCCTTACAAATGATGAGTCAGCCTTCCTGTAAACTTTCTCGTATAATCATTTTCCACTGATCCCTTTGTGGGTCAGTGATATACCACAGTATTCCTTCTTTCAGGCAGTATCTCTCACCAGTGATAGTGTGTGCTGGTTCTCCCACTTCATCTTTGTCTTCTAGTTAGTCAATAAATTTCTTGTAGGTAGGGCTTTGCCATTGTACCTTTCCTATGTGTCTCAATCTTTCTTCTACTACAGTGTCTGTTTCTAATTCTATACTTGCCAAACAGATATCTTCCATCTGCAGATGGTCCTGGGTATCAGGAACAATATTCTGGCTGAATGTGTCAGCTACCACATTTTCAGTGCCCTTACAATACTGGATGGAATAATTGAACTGGAGAAAAGGCTCCATCAGATTAGCCTACTATTTGTTAAATAACTGGTTTAAGAATTCCAGGCTCTTATGATCTGTCCTAACAATTGTTTCCGATCCTATCAAGAATTGGTGGAACTTCTGAAATGCCCACACCACAACCAAGGCCTCTCTCTGTTACACAGTAATTAATCTCTGCACCTCTCAATGGTCTGCTGACAAAATAAATTACACCCAAGGTACCATCCTCTTGAGCTTGCATAAGAGCTGCACGTAACCCATACCCACTACTGTCTACCTGAACAATAAACCAACATCACTTGGCTAAGGAATTTCTCTCTAATAACCCTAAAATTGGTCTCATGCTCTTCCGTCCATTTCCATGACATTTGCTTATGTAATAATTGCAGCAGAGGCTCCATGTCTGAAGCAAAGTTTTTGTAAAATTTATTGTAGAAATTACACAGCCCCGAAAATGATCTCACCTGTTTTGGTGTTCGAGGAGCTGGGAAATCTCGTATTGCCTGGATTTTGTCCAGGTGGGGTCTGATTCCATTAGCATTAATTAAATTCCCTAAGAAATTCACTTCTTCCACTGCTAAACAGCTTTTTTGTAAATTAATGTGAATATCCTTCATATTGCACTCTTGTAGAAACAACTTGAGGTGTTGTATATGCTCGTGAGAGTTATTGAATGCAATAATCACATCATCCATGTAGATAGTGATTAACTTTTTGATCTCGGGGGACAGCACACAGTCAAGACATTTTAGCAGGCCTGCTCCACTATTCTTGAGAACAAAAGGCATTCTGTTAAATTGGTATGATACACCATTATATTCAAATGCTGTGTACTTCTGGTCAGCAGGGTGTATCTTGATCTGCCAATAGCTGGAAGTCAGATCTAATGTGGAAAATATCTTTTCCCCCAGAATTTATTTACCAACTCATTAATTGAGGGTGGAACATTTTGATCTGGCCATTTAATCTTGTTCAATTGCCTGGCATCCAAACACAGTCTTATGGCTCCATCTTTTTTTACAACCACCAATGGGTTATTAAATGCTGATGAACCCTTAGTGATAATATCCCACTCTTCCATTTTAGCTAATTCTCTCTCTACCTCAGCTCTATACTGGTGTGGCACTGGGTATGATCTTGCCTGGTATGGTATACTGTCAGCAACCTTGATCCTGTTCTCATACCCTTTAATAACCCCAGGTTTATCTGAAAAATTCAATTTATATTCAATTAGAACTTCTTTTTGGTCCACTTTCCACCCTTTCTTCACTTCATTTATTATCTCATCAATCTGTGCCTTTATTGAAGGCTGTTCTGTCTCAACCTCCATATTACATACGTTTTGCTGGTTCATTCTCATCCGTGACCCAAACTCCACTTCTTCCCCATCACAGATAATCTTTTCATCTTTATAATTCATCACACACCCAGTTTTGTGCATAAAATCTGACCCCAATATGGCTTCATGTACGAACCCTTTTAGAATTAATAGCATGTGGGGCTTAATTATATCCCCTATTTTAATTTGCACCCAAACTTGTTTCGAGCCCATTTGTGCCTTTTTGTTATTTACCCATGTTATTTGCATGCTTTTCACTGATAGAGTTGGTAGCTCTATCGATTGGCTCCGCATGCATTCATAAGTTGTTTCCGACATTACTGATATCTGGCTGCCAGAATCCCACAATGTCTCTACCTTGACATCGTTTATTTGCAAAACAACCTTTGGGCATTCTTGGGATGTGTACTTAATCGATTTGCCATCCCACTCACAAATAAGATTATTTATCCTCTTTTCTTCTGTTGTTCTACTGATCACTTTATTTCTTCTCTTTTTCCTCTTTTTTTACTGGTTCTTTTATTTCTTTTAATTCTCTGACCATCTCTGCTGTTTCTTTCTTTATATCTTCTTTGAATTCCATTTTGAATTCGTGTAATAGTTTTCTTATGAAGGGTTCCAGACCCTCTTTCCATTCTTTCTCGCCTTCTGCCATATTGTGTATGTTTTTACTACTTCTCAATTTCATATATGGCCCTGTTGTTTATTTTTGCTATAGTAAACAAAATCTTAACTTCATCAATTGTTACAATATAAATTTCAATATTTTATTTTGCTTTGTTAATAAATTCATTCACTGCCCTCCTCTCTTTTATCACCCTATAATCTCCCATCCCACTCTACCTTTACTGTCATTACTAGCCTTTGATCGATTTTATCTATTATTTAATTTATCCTCTATTATTTTGTTTCAATATAAACTTATTTAAAATCTTATATTCTTAAAAAAAAAACTTTCGTAATTGTACACAATAACTTTTTTGACTTGCGCACTATTTGTGGTCATATTTATTATCCGGCTATGGACATTAAATTCTCAATTTTATGCCGTTTTAAAATTTTCTTAGGTCGTGTTTTTTTTTTTTTCTTAAGCCCGAGTTGGGCTGGCCATTGTAACGTTTTCCATATTTCTAGGCCTCTATATGCATTATAAATGTGCGAGTTGATCAAGTTATGTAAAAGAAAAATAAATGTTCATTTATTTTATTTAAAAAAAAGGTTTCATTATTATTCTAAAAACATAACTATCTTTCCTGATCAGCTCGGCCAAGAATTATTATTGAGTATAATTGTGAGCTGAATCAGTTTTTAATTTCTACATGAGGGCGCCAGGGTCGTTAGGCTCAATGAGTTTGCGTCAAACATATTGTAACTCGTAAAGTAATACTTATACGGTCTGTATTAAAATTCCTGTTAAGTAGAAGATATTCACTTTTACTTAATTAAGAAAAAATAAATCTATTTAGTAAAGGTAATTTGTATACTAATTTGAATTTAAATAACAAAATATAAAACTTAAATATAATGACATTAATTTTATACACGTACAATGAAAGTTAAGCTTATAATAATGATTTATTCTAGCCCATCAAACATTTAATATTTATGATTCAGACAAAAATTATAATATTGGAAAGTATTGTGCATATGAATTTAATAATTTGATTCAAATATTGAAGTAATAACTGGTTGGAGTCTTATTTTTCCATGGTAACAGTTTCATTCACTTCTCAGTTTGCAAATCTTTAGATCAAAAAAAAAATTATAGGATAACATTTCCTTCAAATCTCTATTCATAAAGCTTTATGTAAAAGTTATGGCCATTAACTTACCGGTAAGTTGATATTTAAGTAGGTCATTGATCCTCTGATGTCCAATTCAGTTAGTGGGTAGTCCGCAGTAGTTGTTTTTTTTAGTTTTACTTCTTCCAAATCTCCGATCAAATTTAGGTAGAACCAGACGACGATCTAGGTGACTTTTTCGAAAGAAAATGTCGGCAAACGATAGAGTTCTACTCACTCATGGCGAGCGCTTTCAGTTCATATCTAAGTGGACACATTTTATTAATATTTTTTTTGTATAAAAAAATATGAGGCACTTCAAATTGCTCAACATTCTCTGGAACAACAAGACATAAGACACTTTTCAAACCTGTCGGCTTTTTTTATATCCCCAGATTCTTTTTCGAAGTTTGGTGCATATTTCTTTTAACCTTTTGTTCTGTTTTATAAACTTCTACATTATTTCTCATTTTTTTATTACAAAGTTTTTTTTTCTAGTTATGAATTTCTGCCATTTTTAATTACTATCAGAAAGTTGTTTCTGATAGCAATCTTTTACTTTTGAAATTTCCTTTCACTATTTGAATCAATTATTCAGTATGCACTTTCCAACATTGAATTTATTTTAGTTAACTTATATTAAAAAAAAGAAAAATTAAACTTTCACCGTACGTTTTTCTTAAAACATTGTATTACAAAAAAAAAAAAATTAAAGATTGGGTTCTCTCTTTTTTTATTTAAATGATACACAATATTAAATAGTAATTTGTACCATAGATATAAACAAATGGTACAATATATATATATATTCCGACCTTCCCACCGCATATCTTCACCTCCAGCATAATAGTATATGATATATAATTAAACGGGTTCTAGCTCAGATTTAAAATATACAAATAAGGTTCAATTATAAAAGTAAATTCAATAAATATATAATATTTACATGAGACTTGAAGTGAAAATACAGGTGACAAGATAGATTACATTGAGCCAATATCCCACAGGATACTACCTCAATGGCATAAGAACACTATCCCCCCTTTACTACTATACTAAATAACAAACTCATAGTATTCTTATGACTTTAATAACTTCTATTCACCAAGATTAAAATAATAATTACATTTTAATCTTCTTTATAATAATCTAGCTCAAATAAAGTAAAATCTCAGGTTCCTAAAATGTATTCTAACTTATTTAAAATTATGGTAGTAAAATATGAAAATGGAATTTTATGTCATAATCTACTACACTGAAACTAATAATAATAAATAATAATAAAATAATATATGATTTTATCTCTTCATGTACTAATATCATAAACACGTGGTAGCATTTGTATAATCTGATAAACAAAATATATGTGGCAACTAACAGCATATGATTTAATATAATATTGTGATAACTGATTTATGACCAATAAATAATATAAAACTATAATTATTTAATTAAATGAGTAACAATAAAATATTTAATATTCATAAAATAATTCTATGTTTATCTTTTGTGCAAAATTATATATTTGTTTCAATTATTATAAATATATCTCGTGATTTCCATGCAGTGAAGTAGAGAAATAAACAATCCAGACACAATAATTTTTAGAACAAATTTAAAACAAAATTTATTGATAACAACAAATAAACAAACAATTTATTTACATTATATACAGTGGATGTCCTTAACTTTTACTTTACAATTTGATCTACTAGATTATAAAATAAAATAAAATATCATTTATATTTTTAGTTAGATCTTATTCTAAAATTAAGATAAAATATTATTATTTAGTATCTTATTATAGTTGACTTATTACAGGTACACTTCTTATTTTATTAGCAAAACATTTTTATCCCTAATATTATTAAAAAATATACATTCGTAAGAAAAACATTCTATAGGAAAACAAAATTGATATTATAATGAGTATGGATTTCTCAAAAAATGTTTTAAAATTTTCATCTTACAAAGTCGAAGATGTTACACAAAATACAATTCAAAAATTCGGTATTAGATCTTTATTACTTATCACATGATGTTTATCAATCATAATATTCTTATTCAAGCCTTACTTATTATATTACAAATGTAATACTCAATGAAAAATTTATTTAATAAACAAAATATACTATGCATAAACCATACATTTATTGTACATTATCGGATTTTTTTTTTAAAAAAAAAAAAATAATAAAAATATGCAATACTTATTTTCTCCAAAATTAATATTAAAAGCATTCAAAAATTATCATCACTTTTAAAATATCTTTGTTTAGATTCTTTATTTCAAAATCTTATAATCATTTTCCGAAATAAATTTAAAATATATTTTATGACTCTTTTGTTTCTTTAGGATACTTTGGACCTTCAATTTTTAAGTTATAAAAATCTATTCATTACAAGCAAATAAACCAATCTTATATAAAGCAATAGCATAACCTCAGTTCTATATTATCTATCATTTCTTTTAAAATATCTTTCTAATGATGCAACTCCATAAAATAAAGATAGCGAAAATAGATGCATAGGATTAAGGTAGAAAAGCTAGAATATTACTCATCATATACCTTAAAAAATCATGGCACAGTGCATTTCACGAAAATGTAGAGGAACGACTTATCTGTCTAATAACCTCTAAATAAGAACGATGTCAAAGCTATGTCTTCAGCTTTATTCGAACATCAAATATTTAAAGACATAAAAACACTGTCCAAACAAAAATATATCTCAGTCATAGGGCTTCGTTAACTATACTGAAATTCACATAAGACTAAACATTACTCAAATCCCTTATAACATCCTATTTCTCAAAACATCATCTTGGTTTCCTGTTCACTAGTACTTCCAAGTCACTATCCAACCTTATTTCTCCAGATTTTCTACATCTTACACTCATAAAATAACTATCTACATTTCTAAACAATAAATAAAATTCCTTGATAGTTGAAAACGATTTCACTGTTCCATAAGAAAAGTGTGCTTACTTCGTTGCTCTGTATGCTTAATCATATACAAACTACTTAGACAATATTTGAATATCCAATAACATGAAAGATCAAAAGAATCACATAACTATTTGTTATGTTAAATTATATTACTAATATAAAAATAAATTGTCATATGCATATTTTGAATTAATCCTAACTTATAATGTTTTAAAATGTTGTATGAAATGTGTTACATATAATTAAAACTTTTACACATCATTCTTAAATACACAGATGATCTAAAGAAAACAAAACATTATAAATTATAAAAAAGTTATTAATATTACCAAATAACCTTATCTCCTCACCGTGTTCAGTGGGATACTGCATCCATTTGAGCATTGCAGATATAAAATTCACATCCATACACTTTATTTTTTAAATATATTCTTATAAAATTATTAAACTATTATATTATAAATTCTAATATTAATAAATTAATGTTTTTATGTTTTTTCCTAATCTTACATAAAATTTTAGATTAAAATAGATTAGTAAAAGAAATATTTTAAACCATATTTACGTGTTTTCTTCATCAATTTTTTTTCTTGACAAACAGTTCATAATAAAGTTAAAAAAAAATAATGTTTATTATTTTCCTCTAGAGTTTTTAAAAATGTTCTCCTTTAAACCTGTTCAAATTTTAAAATAAAATAACCATTACTCATTTTAGCAAATATTCATAGAAAAAATAATCCTTGTTTTAATATTTAAGACGATAATTATTAAATTATGATATTGGTTAATCCCGCAAGGCTTCAAAATATTCCACTCCAATATTCTCTGCTAACTTTTTTCATGACATTTACGATGCACCATCCAAGTACTTTAATTTTAAATATTCGGTAAACTTTTATATTTCCATGGATCCATTTTCATCATGTATTTTAGGTTTACATTTTATTAATTTTCATCTTTAATAAGCGCTTCCACAACGAACACTTTATAATGTATTTTAAATATTTCTTAGACAAAGTTTTCTAAACATAACTACTCCTTTGTACCATTTTTCTGTAAGTTTTTTTTTTTTTTTTAATTCTTGTAAAATATACTTTAAAATATTTATAATGTTTCCTTCAAAAAGGACTAACATTCTTTCCTTTCCATTTTAACATTATAGAGAGTAATATTAAGATATAAGTGTCTTGTTCTTACTTAAAACACTTCTGAACAATCCTTTAAAAAATAATGCGTCACAAATTTTCTTGATGGCGAATATCTTTTTTTTTTTTTTTAGCTTCCAGTATAATGTTCGAATTATATTTATATAAGTTATAATAATAATTCTCTGGTTGAGCACAAATAAAGCTATATTGAAACATTTCAAAAACATTTTTATATTATTGAAATGCTTGTGAATTTCACTCCGTAGTATATCCATTTTTATATTGCTAGTTCAAGTCAAACTTCAGGTAAATACTCCTAGTAAGAAACTTTAAAAAACTTTTAGCCAATCATCTCCATAAGGCCCATAAATATTTAATTTTTAAAAATCTCGTTTAGTATAAGAAAGTACTTTTTAATTAACTAAATAAAATTTATAAAAATTTCACTTATCAATCTCTCCCGTTGTTATCAGACTCCCATACTTATCCATCTACATTATAATTCATCTCCCCCGTTACATGATTTATCTTGTATTTATAGTCTGTAAGAATAACCCATTTTATTGGTTGATTCTTACTTTAGCTTGCGAACAAATTTACATATTTTAGTTTTATAGAAGAATTGAACCTTCAAAATAAAATAAAAAACTATGACGTAATCAATCTAAAATATTATTTAAAATACTATTTTTTTAATTAAATTATAACTTTGTTTAAACTATTTAATCTTTTAAAATAACTTTAAAATAACATTTTAATATTTATTTCACTCTAAATATTCAATCTACCCATTTTATTTAAACATAATATTTAATTTTTTTAAAACCGTATTTAACTTTTAAAACACTACTTAAAATATATTACGATATTAACCCTATGATAGGAAAATAACATTCTATTCAATTCAATGATACAAATTTTAAATATTTTAAACTTTGTTATTTATTCAAACAAGCGCGTGTGAGCAAATATACATTAAAAATCACGTGATCACTATAAAATCCACACAGACAATTCTAAATTCTGTCTCAGTCTGCATTTTATAAAATTGATACACTTTATATTACATAATATAATTATAACAATTTGGAAAAAGAATTTAGAATATAGAATCAAATATAATTTTCACCATCATAAAGTTTACTTTTAAAAATATAAGATATTAATTATAATTATTACAGTTTATGATTTAAATCTTACATTTAGTTAATTTTTCAGTTTTAGATTATTAAAACCCAACATTTAAATATGCTTTTTAATAATTGTAGCTGTGTTATTTTAATATGGCCAGCTTTTACAACCATATGAAACAATATTTTAAGCTTTATTCACTACTTTTATAATGATTAGCCACACTCTTATATACCAGGTATTCAATTCAGCTTTAAACTGTACTTTAAAATTGTAATTATCCTATTATAATCACTATATCAAAAGAATATATCTTAAAATTTAAAATTTTTTAGTAATTGACTTCTATAAATCATTAATGACCTATAGAAAAGGGCACAATATATATATATATATATATAAGCTCTTTTGCCCTCCAAATCATTAATGACCTATAGAAAAGGGCACAATATATATATATATATATATATAAGCTCTTTTGCTCTCCATACAAGTTCTCCACCTCTCCAATTCCCTATTATTCATTAATGCATCTATTCTTCTATCCCATTCCTTACCACTATGGAACGGGATCTCTGCAAGAGGCATGTACTACAATGTGCTTTCCTCTCAGAGAATGATTCCGGTTATTTTTTCATACATTCTTGTATAGAGTATCATCAAAAATGAAAAAAAAATCCAGTATGCTCTTTTTCATTTCGCATAATTGTAACTAAATTTCTAAGCCACTATGCCTAAAGTAACCTGTTAGCCCCATTACCCTCTCTTTCCGTTCCCTACCCTAAGTTTTAAAACCAAAAACCCACTTTTTGTACAATTATATTTATTTTAATGCAACTTCATTTTGTACTCTTTTTGCTTGTAAGCATTTATATTCCATTAATAGATGCCTAATAAAAATTTTCAATTTACATTGCACACATATTGACATCTATTGATTTTTGTATAAAACTAATTATAACCAATGGTAATGGGAGGATATTTGCAAATGTAATGTACAAAAATAAAATTCATCAATAACAGTTATGCAATATGTACAAAAAATACATTATAAAGTTATCTATTAATATAAAGTGCTGAAAATTTTGAAATTATTAAATTGGAAGTCGAACTCTGATAATGCACTATTTCTTAAACATTATACTTGCCTGTCAGTAAGAGTTTAAAAACTTAAGTGAATGTATTTCTATATATCAATTCCTGCTGACCATGTTTATATCAAGGTTTGAGACTATTGTGTGACTGATGTTATAATCAAATATTGAGTTTTTTAATTCTTACTGATGGGAAAGTGGGTGGAGTTGTATAATATTTAAAAATTGCACATTATCAGAGTTTGACTTCCGATTTAATAATTATATAAAGTTATGTAATTTTCCATTCATTTTAACTGACTAATTATTAATTAAATTAACTAATGTTTTATACATATTTGTATGCCTATATGTAGTGTAGTTAATATATAGTATATGTTTATGTAGAAGCAGAAAAAAATCACCTTATTTATTATTTGTATTAAGAAAAAAACTAAATAATAGTATTCACGCATCAAGTTTTGCTAGAAGTATTTTTATTTTACATTGGACTTCATTACATATGTATATATATAAAACTATATACGTTTTTTTTTACTAATAAATTGTAAATTATTTACTTATTTTATTTAGGTCCAGAATTCCTTTCGCTGATGGAAACATTGTGCATTGTAACGGTAAATTAGTGCTCATAGATTTTGATCGCAGTATTGATATGGCTTTATTTTCTCCTCATACTACATTCACTTATAAGTATGATGGAGAAATTCCAAAATTTCAATGCATTGAAATGAAAACTAACAGACCCTGGACATATCAGGTACAAAAAAACATTCTATGTACTATTTGTCATAAAATTGCTACATCAGAAAAAAATGACACAATGACATGTCGTTAATAGATGTGACATAATCACTTATGAGTAAAAAAATATAAAACAATCATTTAATAGTATAATATTTAAACAACATTAAACTGTTGCACATGTGCTTTGGATTTTTAAATATAAAATGAATGAATACTAAACACTTCAACTATGTGGTTTAAGTGTTTAGTATTCATTCATTTTATATTTAAAAATCCAGAGCGCATGTGCAACAATTTAATGCTGTTTGAATATTATTGTTTATAAAAAACATCGTGCTATATAAAATAATTGACTTATTTATAATCATTTAATAGCCAATGTTTATATGAAATGGAATAATGCAGTAAAGAACTATGTTAAAACAGCATAATTAATGATAGATATCCAAAAAAACAATGAATTAAGATTATATTTAGTTTTCTGGTCTATTAGCAGTAGTCACTGGAGGAATGATACTATTGGATAACAATATATCGGAGTATATATATACTGCCAGACAGTTGTTGTTTGACTATATGATATCTGTAACATAGCTGAATGATAGGGTTGAACATTATGATGATGATGTGCCACAAGTTATCCATGAACAGCGCACCGGTCCTATTGTTTTTTTTATATAAATATTTCTATCTGCTCCAAAAATTTTTCATTTTTATAAACGCTATCAAAATGTTTAAATGACATTTTCTTTGCCATTGTTTTATTGAATGGTAACTCCATCATCTATTTTTCAGAGAGAAAACACAGCCAGACATTCTCACTATCTTTTATCACTTGCAAACAATTTTGGATGCTACTTTTGCTGGCATGAGTTTGTTATCTTAACCATTGAACATGTAAAAGCATCTCACTATTGTAGAATTATAAATCACACCTGAATATTATTAAAAAAACTTATTAACGTATTCCACATCATAACATACCTACTATTTCTTTTTGACAGTCTAATGTATTATTGACGTGATATATGATTGTTATTCTATTTTTCTGGTAAAGTTCAAGTTATTTACATTTTCTCTCTGAGAAAGATTATTGGAATGATTTATAGTGAAGTTTATGCTATATAAAATGTGATCTTTGATAATAGAAAATTGCTTTAAGCAATATAACTTTGGGTAGATGCACTATCATTAATATGAACATCGTAATTCAAACATTTTTATTATCTAGTATTGTTTTGAATAATTTTAATTTCTGCAATAAAATTATTGTGGTGATGTAAATATAAGCATAATCTCTTTTTTTTATCAAAAACAATCTTTATTAAACCAGAAAATAAATAAATAATATTGTATTATAAAAATAATAAGCAAATTAAAGTTCAATAGACAGAATCTGCCAAGTGTTAACAAGTAAATAAAAAATAGTATAAAAACAATTATATATATATATATCTTTTCTTTAAAAAAGATAATGTACAATATCCAACCTAGTCTTCAAACGTTAATAAGATCCCATGTGCTATTAAATAAATTTTGTGATGATATTCTATTGTCTTTCTTTTATTGGTCTGATTATTTAATTATAATTTTCAGAGGATCTGTACAATTAGAATTAAAAACAAAATCACATTCAGTTAGCCATAAACTATAAACCTTTACCCCACTTAGTGATTGACTATTTAGTGATATTTCATAATAGCGATCATCATCAATTTGTTCCCACTACTTCGATTTACAATCGATTTTTCATTTAAATGATTGGGGGAAAATTTTTTAACAAATTTTTTGGCAGCCATCTTGAATCTTGCATCACTGATGATGTCAGAGATAGGTGTATTAAATTCATTTTACCCAAAAGCAAAAGTATATTATTGTAATATGTATACAGGTAATGATTTTGCTGTAACTGTATACACATACAATATTTTATTCATAAAACACTTAAAATATCTATAATTACTGAATCTATAATAAACCCCCTCTTCTTTCTTTTTATTTTTTTTTTTATAATAACCTCTTCTTTTTTTTTTATTTTTTTATATATATATATATATATATATATATATATATATATATATATATATATATATATATATATATATATATATATAATACAAAAGTCCAATGTTTCAATGTTGATTTGTAATTAAATAATGTAAAAGAAAGAGTAATAAAATATAGCAGTGGGAGAGAGATATCCTTGAAAATGACTGTATGAAGATAAACAGTTGAAAACATTAGTTTGTATTATATAAATACTGTATATACAGTATATATTGTAGCCTCAACTTTTACTCAGTGCAAACTTTAACTTATTTAACCTCAACAAACTCTCATTTAATTCAAGTAGCTAGTCAATTGAATTTAATATTAACTTTAGGGACAAACAGGGATAGCTAATGTGTTTATCTATTAATATTAAGAATAAAATCAAGTATACCCGGGCACCAAATTGTAACTATAAATTGCAATGCCCAACAGAGATCATCATTATTAGCCATGTTTGAGACTATAGAGGATAATAGAAAAAGAAATTAAATTGTCTCTCAAAAAAAATAATATTGATAAAACCATTCAATCTATGTGGTCTTAATTTCAAACCTAGAATTAGTCATGCAAATATTTCATGATAAATTTATTGCTAAATTTATAATAATGAGAGCAACTTTCTTCCACAACATTATTATAAATATCTGATGTAGAGTGGTAACTATGGAAAATGCTATATACATTTCTCATTTATATATGACTGGAAACAAATCAGTAATCGATGCAGAGAACTCATACTTTATGTTCATAGTATAAAATTATTATTTAATTTAATACAAGATAAAACTATTATAAATAAATCCTTCCCTTTTAATTCCATTACTTTATTACTGTTCTCAGCATCTATCACTTTTAATATCTACAATTATATAACATGGAATGTCTGTGTTATGTTTTCTAATCTAAGAAACCTTAATCACATTTCTCTAAACACACATATTTTTTTCAATCAACAATCAATGCATGATCACTATTCTAATAATAGTATATTCTATTATAATATGCTACTTGACTTCCAAACTAGCTCTTAGATTAATAATCGAACTGCTCTTTCTCAAGGTTCAGATCTGTCAAGAGATGGGTGCACTTAGAAGCGATTACATGGTAATGGATATGATCCCAAATATGCTAAATTTAATTTTAATATGAATTTACTAGTGGGAATCACTCTAAAGACCAAGAGCAGGAAAGGGGTTTTATGTCTGCTTCCAATATTCACATTACAGTGAACCAAATGGATAAATCTATTAAACTTAAATTAACTATTCCCCTGTCATTTTATTCTATATTATATAATCTGTTTGATCAAATTTAATTAATAATTTTCAAATAATTTGCCAAAGTAAACTATGGAAGCAAAACATGGACATTAATCATATAAATCGATCAAAAATTACTTATGTAAGTAAATTATGGGAAGAAATCATAAAATTAGATTATGTAAAAGTGAATTATGTAAAAATGAATTATATGAATCGAATATGGAAATAATATAAAAACTAATACTGTAAATCAATCATGGAAATAAATTATCAATATAAAAATAAATTATGTGAATTGAATATGGAAATAATCAATATAAAAATTAATTCTGTAAATCAATCATGGAATCAATTAGCAATATAAAAATGAATAACTGAATTTAAATATGGACTAATATTACTTTAAATATAGGTCCTGGATGTAGATTCTGGAGATTTTTGAAACATTAAAACACAAGACACAATGTAATTATATAACAATAATAAATCTTTATTACAATAATAATAATAATAATAATAAGAAAAAACACATACTTATAACCATTATGCAAAAAAAATGAAGAAAAAATATTTTTAATACTTTTAAAAATGTTTACTTTTACATTTGTTTACAAATTCTAAATTTTGAAAGTTAAATGTTAAAATAACCCTTTTATAAACAGCTTCATCACATTTGTCACAAAATGCTGAAAAATGATATATAATATGTCTTACCTGCGGTAATTGTTCAGTATAGAAATTAAAAAACAATGCAATTGGTAACTTCCATTTTTACTTCCTGACCCATATCATGTCCTTCCATATCAGACTATCTACTTGAAATATGTTTAGTTATTAGTGAGAGAAAAAATGATAGGAATAGTTTACAAGACATGATGCAAAGAGGATTTTAGTAAATTGTAATGTATTATAATATTATTGAAAAATGAGATATGTTGTAAAATATGTATTCTTTTCACGTAAGAAAGTGTACTCAAATAAATATCAAACAGTAAGAACAGTTTATGAGATTTTATGCAAAGAGAACTTTAATAAATTGTAATGTATTATTATATATCCACCTGGGTCTCTTTTTACATGGACTTATTTAACACTATTTTGAAGTTACACAATTCATGTTTCACCGGAAGTTGATTTGCAATTTTAAATAATAAATTTCGTGCACTTATGTTATATTGAAAGTAATAGCACATTATTGGAATTCGACTTTCATCTTAGTAATTTCAATATTTTCAGTGCTTTATAATAGTAAGATTTTATGCAATAATGAAATAAAAATCATGATTTCCACATTTTATGTATACACATTAAATTTTACAAGACTATAATGTAAATTTGTTCAAACAATGTGCATGTTAATTTTGCATTTTAAATCACATTCTGTTTTTGCTTTTTAAAAAAGAACGTAATCAATTATTATTTTCATATTAATGACACAAATCATTAACGTGCTCTTAAATTCCAATGAGAGATAAATAGTTGTATGTCAGGATATCGCAAGCTTCATAAGCAATTAATAAAATCATTGTGTCAAAGATTAATTACTAATTATGTTGTCACCAGAAAATTAAAACGTGTATAAAAAAATGTAAATTACTGTACTGTAAATTATGCATAAAAATATATTATTTTGAATAAAATTAAATTTTATAGTTAAAAAAAGTTTGTCTTGTATCAATTTTTTTCAAATTTGAAATTTTTTATTAGTCATATTTTATTTCCTTATTTTTTTGGCGCAGATTTTAAAGTAATTTTACATTGGTGCTTTGCTTTTATGAGAATTTTGAAAAATCACAGATCGCATCCCCCCCTTTTCAATGTAAGTTATGTCTATTTTTGTGAGATTTTGTTTGCGCATTTTCTGAGGAACCTATCTATCACATAAAATGAGACCCAGGTGTATTAATTATTATATTATTGAAAAATGGGCATGACCCAAAATATGTATTCTTTTCAAATAAAAAATGTTCTAAAAAAAGTCAAACATATTTCTCTACGATAAAATGAATACAAACTAATTAAATCAATAAACATCAAAATAAACATTTTCATTATGAGCAATGTTTGCATATTTGTGTGGGAGATGATATATGATAGTTGACAGCTGATGTTGCATATTTTTATTGTCATTAAAATGTAAATCGCCTAAAATTCTACAGCATAATTATTGCTTTTCTACATATATTTTGCTATATAAAAATATGATAAAAACCAAGCAATGAAAAAACCTACTCACTGAATTCCTGGCCCTCATGATGTCAATGTTGATCCCAAATTCAAACTCTGGTCATGAAGAAGATCTGGATGCAATTCCCATGCTTGTCATGCAAATAAAATCACTTCACTAACTTTTTTTGAGTCAACGCAGTTTCCAGATTTGAATTAATACTAAACTAATATTAGCTTCTACAAAGAATAAGGCTTAGAATACATATTTGGTAATCAGAGCAAGCAATCGAAAGCAACCCATGAGAATCAATACATTTTCATGAATTCTAAATCTAAAAAAACAGAAGAAAAAATAAATAATTGCATTTCAAAAAATAAAAAATTTAAATTTCATTGTAGAAAAAAAATACATATTTTTGAGCAAAGAGAAGGCCCACAAATGCATATATCGCCAATTGAATAATCTCAAATGGGCAAGAGAGTCCATTTCAACATTAAAAACATTTTATGAATGCTAAATCTAAAAAAAAAAAGAAAAAAAAAATTGTATCAAAAACGAAATCTAAATTTCATCTTAGAAAAAACTATATACATTTTAAAGCCATAAAATTACTAATAATTACATTGTACAATTACTTCAAAAAGTTATTGAATTTTTTGTTTTTTAAGCAGTTTGAATAAAACTTTTTTTGTAAATATGGAGTAAAATGTCAATTCTTTCTGTCTTCATTGATCAAACATGATGACTAATAGGTCAGGTTTAGAACTCCTAGGCCGGGGATTGTTTTTACTGCTAATTTCTAATATGTGATAAAGTAGTTAGCTAAATATACCCTTTTGCCTCATTACTGATCTATCAGATTTTATTAATTCAGTTGTGAATCAAAATTTTTTCTATGGATCCCTTTCGAAATTTTGACACTGAATGCCGGACTAGTTGTATTCTCATCACATAAATATAATTTCAGTATTTAGAATCCTTGGGGAAAGCAGTCAAAATGGTATAAACATTTGTTTTGCCCATTACTTAGTTCATCGGAATATATAGAGACTTCCTGGAAATCATTTTATATAGTATTACTAAAAGACAACAAAATAAGTGAGCAGTAGAAGAGTTAACAATGATTTGTTTTTTAAGGTATGTTGCATTTGAAAAAAAAGTCAGTTACATATAAAACACATCCTTATATAAACATACACTCACTATCTTATATATATATATATATATATAATAGATTTCAGATAAATTTTATATATTGATATGTTCTAGTTTTTTTTAATAGATTGATATATATGGTATTTTGGGAACTGTACATTGTATGTTGTTTGGCACTTATATGAAAGTTTATCAAGAAGCAGGGAGGTGGAAAATTACATCTCCTTTTGAAAGGTGAATTTTATTTTTTAAATAAATTATACAATTTTTAATATACACATTTCATTTGCAGCAGCAGTTATCAAATTGTACCAGGCCACATTCTCTATTGTTAACACTTTTTCCACTATTTTTATTATGATTTAACCAATTTATTAAATATTTAAAATCACGAAAAACTATCAAAACTTTTTGTTGAACAAAAAAGTTTTAGTTTTTTTATTTTCCCATAACTTTGCCCCTCCCCCTATCCCAGATAAAACCCAAATCAATTAATTCTGTTAATCATACCATGCTCAAGCAATTTCTTATCATTTAAGCAGCAAGGAAAGTTTCTTTTCTGATTCTGATAATAATTTGATTTGCTTAAAATAATAATCATTTTAGGTAATTACTTTTTCAGTCTATTATGTTTTCTTTTTACAATTGAATATTTTTTTATTTTTGTCTTAAATATTAAAACCTAGCCATTAACTTTTATCCCACTACACTGGGCAGGAAAAAGAAGTATATTATCAAACAGCTGTTTATTCACTTTCTTCTTAACATTTTTTTCACTATTTTTATTATGAGTTAGCCAATTTATTAAATATTTCAGATCAGAAAAAACTATCAAAATTTTTTGTTGAACAAAAATTTTTAGTTTTTTTATTTCCCCATAGATTTAACAACCCCCCCCCCATAAAATCATTAATTCTGTTAACCATGTCACATGCAAGAAATTTTTTATCATTAAAGCAACAAGGAAACTTTTCTGATTCTGCTAATACTTCTATTTATTTCAAATGATCATTTCAGATAAAAAATCATGACTGAAATATATCCAACTTCATAATCCACATAGACAGAGAGAGATTGGACCTTACACAATTTTTATATCCTATTGCAACATATTGTTCTATTATAGTTGTTTATCCCCAAGACTGCATGCAACTCTTTTTTATTTATAAAATTTAATGAGATTTTTTTTTTTCAAGTATTGTCATTTTTCTTCTTCAAACTGCAAAAGTTAATTAGCTCAAATATTAATTGCTAATAAAAGAACATACATCATGTTATATATATATATATATTTTTTATATATATATATATATATATATATATATATATATATATATATATATATATATATATGTGTGTGTGTGTGTGTGTGTGTGTGTGTGTGTAATGCAAGAATAATCGTTTTAGCATCAAACTCCCATGAATAACTCCACAAGAAATAAATCCATTGCATAACACTAGCTGAAAATTCAAATATAGTAACATCATTACTTCATTGTAGCTCTACCTGTGAAACAAACACAAAGTTTGAGTTAAAGCATTATAGATAAAAAGTAACAGGCTTTGTTTTTTTCATAGGCAGCGCAACTGAATTTTATCTATTTGTGAAGAAGTAAAAATTTTATTATAAATGTATTTATTTAAAATTTATAATACTAATTTGATTTTGTATAGTGGCAAATTTAAAATTATTATTGGTTGAAATTATATTAAAAAAATACACAATCTTAGAAAAGTTGGATTTTAATACTGCAAGGCTAAAGATTCTAATAAAAGAAAACTAGCAAAGGTTGATGAATTCAAAATACAGTTTCTATGGAGTTATGCTTAATCAATATTTACACATTAATAAATACGATATAAATGGAATGGTACTACCATGCTTTTAAACTCTGTTCAGGCTCAGTTTATGGATATTATAAATCAAAGAATGAATTTTATATATAAGTTTGATTTATGTACAGCATATTTTTATATTGAAATCACTATTTAACTATTCATAGATTCAAGGCATTATCTTGGATTTAAATATTCCAAATATCAATTGAAACCTTAGTTTAAAGAATGTAATTATAAATAATTGTGCTTTAATGATTTGAAACTGAAGCAAAAAATGGTTGTGATTTCTATTGGACTATGCTTAACCATTAGTGAAATGATATTAAACTATGGAAAGATACACCCATATTAAGCTCTTTAGATGACTTTAAGCATGTTTTATTTGCATTAAAATCAGTTATAATTAATTGATTTTTTACAAAGACAAAGAAAAAGTAATATACAAGTTATTAACAGTAGCAGGAAATGGATATTTGTTATCTAAAAAAAAGAACTATAGAACTTTGTGATTATTAGTCATTAAAAAAATAAACAAACATAGTTTTACTGTGTGAACAATAAATACATACTATTTTTGTTTCTCAACAATTAGACAAACTGGAGTTTTTTTAATCATATTGTTTTACTACAGGATTAAATCATTTATAAGTGATATACTATTGATAATGGATTTACTAATTTTTAGCATAGTGCACTTATAGACCTATAAAGTGAGCTACATTGTGGTAGTTCAATTTAAAAATTGCAATTCATTTCGATTTATATAAACCCAGAATCTTATTGTCATCTAGATCTTAATGCACTTTTCTTCAAAGAATTTTTTTCTGTCTATAAATCTTGTGCACAAAGACACATCTATTCTTTTACATTGAAGCTTTTATCTATGAAACGAAGCTAGTCATGTATTAAATTTGCTTAATATTTTATTTTCATTATATAAACAATAAATACAATGGTAATTAACTATTATATACAATCTTTCAAGCCACAGAAGTACTTTTAATTAATTCCTTGATCTTCTTCATACTGTTAAATTCCAAAAAACGTGTTATATGCAAATAAAATGAACTTAAACCTTATGAATCCTGAATTTTGACATTAGCAGCTTGTTAATTATATTCATTTTATTTCTATTTATTAAAATTGCCTCCTTAATATTTCTTTTATGATTTCTCTTCATGGGTAATCATAACACATATCCTTTCATGATTCAAGAAAACTTATTCATTAAATCAATATTTTTGCTTTTCACATGCTTGTCATGCTTCTATAATAATTTCTCAATACTATACCTCCATCATTTACTGGTGATAAAATAAATCCACAAACAATTGATACACATTACTTTTTTTTCTTTGATAGCTATGCTATTTTTAGAATTATTCATTAACTTAGTAGTATTATTTGCATCACAAAAGGAAACATTAAAACATCTTTATAAATATCCTTTAGAAATTTCACTTGAAATATATGAAATAGATATCCGTTTTTTATTCTCAATCTTCAACTCTTTTTAATTACTATAACTCTTTAAATGACATAAAGAATTCTTAATCTGTTCAATCTTATAACCAGCTTCAAGTAATTCCTTGAAAAATTTCCACAATATTTTTTTTAATTTATCACATTGGTAATAATAATTTTTCATTGCGAATAAGAAAATGTAAAACTTGCCATTTAGTATTTGATTTACAATTTATATATCCCCTTTTTGCAATGGTTTGATTATTAATTTATAAGTTAACATACTATTATCTCTTGTAATAAATAAATCCAAATACATTGGTCCTATTGTTTTTCA
The DNA here is from genome assembly GCA_028023455.1 of Epiperipatus broadwayi. Lineage (NCBI taxonomy): Eukaryota > Metazoa > Onychophora > Udeonychophora > Euonychophora > Peripatidae > Epiperipatus > Epiperipatus broadwayi. The sequence continues at coordinate 4,962,781 of JAQFVV010006261.1, read as the reverse complement.
ATAGTCAATTTCAAGATATTTAAATTGTTTTTTTTAAATTTAACGTCAGTTGAAAAATATTAAAAGATTGTATATAATAGTTAATTATTGTTTTATTTATTTTTATTATTAATACAAGTAACATACATCATATATATATATATATATAATATTATAAATAGATGTCTGTATTTCTTCAAAATAATATACGCAAATAGATGTCTGTATTTCTTCAAAATAATACAGTATTTAAAAGCTTATAAAAAATATATGTATAACTGTCACTTAGGAGCGCTTTCAACCAACTTGTGGCTTTGTCAACTATCACGTTTAAAATGTCAGCTTTCCCATAATTCTATGATGTCAACTTTCCCATAATTCTGTGATCTTAATGTTTGCTGCTTGCCTATTAACCAAATGTTGCTTGTATTTACATATCAACATCACCTCTTTAATTTTCCTTTATTATTATTTCTTTCAATTTCCAATATTTTTACATTGTTATAATTAAAATCGAAACCATACATACATGATTTATTATGGTCATAAAAGGCAGAAGCTGATAAATTATCACTATTTTTAAAATTTTGTTTTGTATTTTGAACCCTTTTAAATAACAATAAGTGTTCCTTTGTTCTTTTTTCCAATGTGCACCTCGATTCACCTATATATCAGTGGCCCCACCCACATGTCCATTTGTAAATGATACAATTTTTATTTGTAAATAAAGTTTTATCCTTTGAATTGTTTATTAATTTATTTAATGTAGGTGGTGCATAAATGCAATATCACATATTCCTTTATAAATTTTCTTAATGAAACTTGCTTGTTGATTTGAAATACATGGTATTGATATCCACAATTTTTTATCAGAAGAATTAACACTTTTATTATTTTTATATTTATAAGTAAAATTTTTAATAGTATAATAAACAGAATCATAATTGTATCCAACTTTTAACAATTCATTATAATAAGTTTCAAGATTTTTAGTTTTATCTGATGCATATTTACAAAGGTTATCATTTCTAAATAAAAAGGATTTCAAACCTGCCATTTTATGTGACATTGGTACTTTTGATTCATATGGAATATATCCTCTTTTTGCTATTGGTTTAAGAGTCATATAGTAATCCAGTTTATCCTTGTTTCTGGTTATTTTGAGATCTAAAAATTGTATACTCATTAAATTTTCATCTGTTTTAATCCACTTTAAGCCCTTTATATTATTTAATTCCTTGAACAAATCATTAATAGCATTTGGCTTTCCACAGACAAAAACATCATCAACATATCGATTGTATAAAATAATATCTTTCTGATAATGATCCTTTTTTAAAATATTTTCTTCATATGTAGATATAACAAAATTACATATCTGGGCAAATGTAGGAAGTCCCATCGGTCACCCATTATTCATATTATAAAATTTGTGCTTAAAAATGTTTCTATCAATAAAGTTTAATGTTTCAGTAATAAATTTTATTATTTTAACATTTATTTTTTAATTTCAATGCATTCTTAATTATTTCAATAGAAGTCATTCTGTCAATTGATCCGTACATTTCACTGATATCAAAGGTACAAATTCCATCATAATTATCAATAACAATGTTATTAATTTTACCAACGAAGTCAAATGATGAACTTATTGTATACATACCAAAACCAAGAATTTCTTGTAACATTTTCTCAATTAATTTACATGTTTCATAATAGAAAGCACCCCCAAAATCAATCATTAAACGAATAATGGGTGGCTGATGGGACTTCCTACAGTTGCCCAGATATGTAATTTTGTTATATCTACATATGAAGAAAATATTTATAAAAGGATCATTATCAGAAAGATGTTATTTTATACAATTGATATGTTGATGATGTTTTTGTCTGTTGAAAGCCAAATGCTATTAATGATTTGTTCAAGGAATTAAATAATATAAAGGGCTTAAAGTGGATTAAAACAGATGAAAATTTAATGAGTATACAATTTTTAGATCTCAAGATAACCAGAAACAAGGATAAACTGGATTACTATATGACTCTTAAACCAATAGCAAAAAGAGGATATATTCCATATGAATCAAAAGTACCAATGTCACATAAAATGGCGTGTTTGAAATCCTTTTTATTTAGAAATGATAACCTTTGTAAATATGCATCAGATAAAACTAAAATATTGAAACTTATTATAATGAATTGTTAAAAGTTGGATACAATTATGATTCTGTTTATTATACTATTAAAAATTTTACTTATAAATATAAAAATAATAAAAGTGTTAATTCTTCTGATAAAAAATTGTGGATATCAATGCCATACATTTCAAATCAACAAGCAAGTTTCATTAAGAAAATTTATAAAGGAATATGTGATATTGCATTTTATGCACCACCTACATTAAATAAATTAATAAACAATTCAAAGGATAAAACTTTACTTACAAATAAAAATTGTATCATTTACAAATGGACATGTGGGTGTGGCCGCGGATATATAGGTGAATCGAGGTGCACATTGGAAAAAAGAACAAAGGAACACTTATTGTTATTTAAAAGGGTTCAAAATACAAAACAAAATTTTAAAAATAGTGATAATTTATCAGCTTCTGTCTTTTATGACCATAATAAATCATGTATATGTGGTTTCGATTTTAATTATAACAATGTAAAAATATTGGAAATTGAAAGAAATAATAATAAAAGGAAAATTAAAGAAGGCGATGTTGATATGTAAATACAAGCAACATTTGGTTAATAGGCAAGCAGCAAACATTAAGATCACAGAATTATGGGAAAGTTGACATCAAAGAATTATGGGAAAGCTGACATTTTAAATGTCATAGTTGACAAAGCCACAAGTTGGTTGAAAGCGCTCTTAAGTGACGGTTATACATATATTTTTTATAAGCTTTTAAATACTGTATTTTTTAATATTTATTTATAAATTTGCATATATATATATATATATATTACTAATTGCTTTTAATTGTTGACATTATTTTACCTATTTACTATATTTTTATTTTTATTAATATATTTTAAAATTATTTTTAATTTAGTGATTGGAGTCACCATTGGATTTCGTTTTTTGATGATCTTCTCAATATTTCAGACTGTGATCATATTCCAGATCTTTCCAGTTATAGAGAAAAATTTGAAAATTATTTACTAAATATAGATACAAACTATCCTCTTCGATGTCAATATTTTTCAGAGATAATTAACAAACTTCCTTTGTTAAAATAAGCTGACATTATTAATGCAAGGATAGTTTTTTGTCAATTTAAGAGAAAAACAAAATTTCTAAATTGATAATTGAAATGTAATTGTACAAGTTGGAAGGATATCGTCTCAGTCTTTATTAGCTAGACAACCAGAATTTGATTTCATATGCTCATTGAAATTGAAGAATTTAATAGTTTTAACACTTTTCTGAATTTTGATATTTTGTTTGAAAGCATGTATTTTTCTTTAAATAAATGTTTTTTTCAATACCATTGTTTTATCCTCCAGATTGCTAAGAATAATTCAAGACGTTTAAAATTAGATAAAAGTGAATATGACAGAAAGAAAAAATAATTTTGTTGTGTTGATTATAATATAGGTAAATGATATTATGAAATATTGTTAAATCACTTCAAACAAACCTACAATGAGAAACTGACAAATTGAAAAAGTTATGTATGTATATTACATCACTTCTGTCAGTGTTTAAAAATAAACCAAAAGAATGTCTGTAGTCAAGATACCACTCATAGTAAATGAAATAACACTCAAATAGTAAATTAAAATCCACTTATGGTCAAAGCCTAAGATCTTAAATATACTATGAGTGTTGTAATAGCAAATAAATTTTACTTTTTATCTTAATATTAAATTTTCACATATCTAACATTATATTTGACTATTGTCACATTCTCCTATGAATATTCCTTGCAAATATTATTCTTTCAATATAATATTTTTCACACATCCTTTTAAAATGCAGAGCAACATTATCCTTAATATATTTGGTATATGTTTTAAACAATACATATATTTCACAAGTTTATTCAACTCTTTTCAATAAAATCATATTTATTCAGTGTTATTTGTTATCATTGCTTATTTAACATTCTTACACTTATTTTGCTTTTCAATTTCACTTTATCAATAAATAATTTACTTTTCTTAATGGCAAAGAGATACAGTATTTTCACAAATGTAGATAAAATCTTCTTTTACTTTTTATTTTACTTTATACTATATCAATTTTTCTTTACTTTTTATTATTCATTTACAATGTAAAATTCATCTTTAAAGATCATTATTCATAAGAGTTTTATTAAAATAATAAATTATTTTCTAATATATTTTATACGATTTAAATTATTAGTCACATACATGTGTGCATGCTCTCTTCTAGTATTAAATGCAAATATTCTTAAGTGAATATCCCCATCATCACTATTTACTGACATAATTTGTACTATATTAAAATCTTTATAATCCATTTTGTCATGAATAATTTTCCTTTGCATCATCCCTAAATTCAAACTTAGTCTTATAATTTCCATTACAGCCATGACATATAATTGTTTCAGGTTGTTTAAGAACTAAATTATGTATTGACATAATAGTCACTGCTGTTTTGTCAAATTTCTTTGTTAAATTATAGCACTTTTGCATGAATTCACAGCTTTTCCCTTCCATTGTTCTGGTACTTTTATCAATGTAAAACTTCCAAGATATTTCCCAAATCATTGAATATTGATTTTACTGGTAGAAACTTAAAAATTTGTCTATTTCATAGTTTATTTTTTAAAAAAAACATAACATTTTTTGTTTATCAAATAATCATAATTAGTTACTTTGAAAACAAGTAATAATGATATTTAAAAGAATTCAAACAAAATCTTATGGAAGAACTAATTACATTCATTTTTGAAAGATTTTCAATCAAATTTTTTTAAAGAATCATTGATTGCTACTTTTTAATACATTTCAAATCATGATCTCTCATTGGTTAATTTTTCTTATTGTGAATATTTAATTAGTTGCAAACAGCTTGATTTTTTTAAAAGTAATATCTGCCTAAACATCTATTAAAAATTAATACTTTTAATAAACAAAAAAAAGATACAATTAACTTTAATCCAATTTCAATCATTTTCATTTTATTTTGTACAGACTAAAGCCCCAATTGATTTTAAAAACTTTTCATTACAAAATCAAAAGAGTAAATATTATTTTCATTTTTTTAAAAAAAGATATCACCAGAAATAGCCCTTACTTTATTATTTATGTGCACAAATACAATTACTCATTTCTATAGCACATTAGTATTTATAAAGTTATATTTGAAACTCACTACAATTTTAAATATTAAACAATTAATCTTTTTGATATGCAGCCTAATGTTTCCTAAATTTCAGCATTTCCTAATTATTTTTTGTCTCAAATCAATGTAAAATATATGATAAAATGATTATTACTTACCTGAAAATAATAAATTTGACTTTATTTGATAGATATTTTTGTTTACTATTGAAATAAATTGTAAATATTCACATTTTGTGTCTGTAAATATTAAAAAAATTAGATTGTAATGAAAACAAAGACTTTGCATGTCGTTTTTAGAAAGATTATTTTCTGTTTACAAAATCAACAGTTTTCTTTATTTCTCATTATTTTAAAACTTTAACGACTAATTATTTATTTCTCTTTTATATCTAACAAATTATGCTTTAAAAGTTTAAGTTATTTGAATATTTATTGCAAATTTATGATTTTTTCTTACTAATAATTATCAAATATATCAAAGCTAAAATTTTCTAACTTGCTTCAGGCCATATTTATATTATCTGCTAATATAACATATTTTTGAAAATAAAGTATTTCAAGTCAAAATAAGTTATTAATAATTTATATTTCTTGATATCTAATAAATGTAGTGTAAATTATTTTTTAAAAAAAATCTAAAACCGTAATAAATTCGCAAATAAACATGTTTTTGCATTACTTCGGAATTTCAACACCCTCCAACACAACATTTTACAGCCTTGTCAGCATACAATGGCTAAACATGTCAGGGCAGAGCTTATGTGTATTGTAAGAGTGGGAATTTTGAATTTTCCCACTTTTTGCAGAATTTTTTGGGGAAAATTTTATTATAATAAAATATATTCTAAACGCATTTTAATATATGGTACTAAAATATTCATCAGAGGATGAATTGGCCAAAAGACAAAATTCATCCAAATTCTTAACAAATATTAAGTTATGCTTCATTATTTTATTTTTTATATGCTTTTAAAATACATACTTGAACCAAGACTTTGAGAATTTATAATACTTTATGTTAAATGAAGTTAGGTTTAAATTCAAAGACAACCAACAATAATAATCAAAATAAGTCATAGATCACATGACCCAATTCTCTAAAGTGTGTAAGATATAAACAATGAGCATTGCCAATAGCTCAACAAGCTTTGTGATAAATGCTTAACCAGAGAAAGCATTTAAAATATCTGTCAGAACCCCCCTACCACCCTCTGACTATGGTTTCATGCTTTGGCACTCCTCAGAGAGGCTCTAGGATAGCTTCAGACACTAAATCTAAAAGTACTAACCCAAAAACAGCATTTATCGAAAAAGTCATCTATTGAATGGAAAATCTGAAATTTTCAGAAACCTATGTCTTCAAACCCAGTTATCCAAGTCAAATAGCTATAGGTGCCTGAGAGATCTGCAGCCATACCATATATTAGTAGTTTTAGAAATATAACATTGCATAAGGTTTAAGGCTAAGACTATAAATAGTCAAAATAAGAATCATAGATCACATGACCCGATTCTCTTAAGCTCGTAACTTACAAATGATGAGCATGGCCAATTGCTTAAGCTTGTAAGATATAAACAATGAGAATTGCTGATTGCTCAACAAGCTTTGTCATAAATGTTTAGCCAGAGAAAGCATTTAAAATATCTCTCGGGTATCCCACTCCCCCAAACATCGGACCATGGTTTTGTGATTTGACACTCCTCAGAGAGGCACTAGGATAGCTTCAGACACTAGATCCAAAATACCAAACCAAAGCCAGCATTTATCTAAGTCATCTATTGAGTGGAAAATCTTAAATTTTCAGACACCTATATGTCTTCAAACCCAGATATCCAAATCAAATATCTATATGGAGCTGAGAGATCCTCGGACATACCATATATGGTTAGTCTTAGCAATATAGCATCACATAAGACTTAAGGCAGAGACTATAAATAGTCAAAATATATGGTATGGCTGAAGATCTCTCAGTCCCATATAGCTATTTGATTTGAATAGCTGTGTTTGAAGACATATAGGTGTCTGAATATTTCACATTTTCACTCAATAGATGACTTTTAGATAGATGCTGGATTTGGGTTGGTATTTTTAGATCTAGAATCTGAAGCTATCCTAGCACCTCTCTGAAAACTGCCAAAGCACAAAACCATGGTCAGAGGCTTGGGAGAGGGGGATTCTTGACAGAGATATTTTAAATGCTTTCTCTGGCTAAACATTTATCACAAAGCTTGTTGAGCAATTGGCAACGCTCATTATTTAAACCAAAAGTAATCTTTCTCTGGAATGGTTTATTACCTAAATATATTTACTTTATAAAATGTAGAATTATTCCTTTAAAACTTCCAATTTTATATTTGATGTATTGTACTAATATAAAAGAAGTATATAATTGAATTATAAGTATAATTTAAAGTTAAATATAAATTTATTTTTAAATTTACTTACAATTATATATTTATAATTTATTTAAATAAATTTAATATATAATTTCATACACAAAAAGGTGAATATGCTGTACCCTGCAAAATAGGATGACCAGTAAAAATATTAGAAGTCCGTAAATTATGCTATACTTTTATTTTCTCTAGGTACAATTTTATTTCAAAGTATTTTTAAATTATATAAGCAATTGTGAAACCTAAATATCCCATAAACAAGATAATATACCTTTAACATTAAATAAATAGCAAAGGATCTATTTGCTTAATGGAATAAGAATACCAAGATACACCTCTTTATTAAGTATTTAGATATTCTCATGATGAACAATAATACTTACATAAATATAATGTAGCTTCACGCTCTCAGATCTAATCGCTTCAGCTTCACCTATTTATATAGAAAGTAGGTTGAAGTAAAGAAGGGTTTCCCTCTTTTCTTCCAAAGCATAAGCTTGTGGTTAAGACCTGTAAAGGTCCCTACCATCGCATTTTCAAGCACGTATTCTTGAGGTTTATTGCCTTAGTAAATATTATGTAATCAATATGCATTAAATAAATTTATAATTACAACTTTAAATCATCGTAATATATTTCTAACTATAAGATCTTTGCATTGACTCATTGTAAATTGAAAGATGTCGTGATTACCAATGTGAAATAGGAATTGTGGACTTAATCAATGAAGTCTCAGATCTAACTGCTTTAGTTTCATCTATTTATATAGAAAGTCGGTTGAAGTAAAGAATTTCCCTCTTTTCTTTCAAAGCATAAGCTTGTGGTTAAGACCTGTAGAGGCCCCTACCATCGCATTTTCAAGCGCATATTCTTGAGGTTTATTGCCTTAGTAAATATTTCTGTAACTTTAATGTAAATTAAATAGTAAGCTAATATTATTGTACTGTATAATTATCTCTAATCATTATTATTCTTATAGAGCTATAATTAATAAAAAATAATATACTGAGATCTAAGGATTACTATTGATTTTTAGTTAACATTTCATTAAACTAATAAAATATAAAGAGCGATTTTATATAATTTTATAGGTAATGCAATAATTAAGGAAACTGCTAATTACCATAATTTATAACAAATTATATTACTAATTTATGTTTCTATAATCTATAATACTTTAATAATAAATTACCATTTTTATTTCAATTAGAATAATATATAATTTCCATAATAAAATAAGTAATAATCTGATTTTTTACACAAACATTTTGCTATATTTAGAATACAGTGTATATACTTTTTTGACGATTTGATGTGATTATGGTAGTTTATAAAAAATATATCTTAAAAGAGTTTGATGATATGTGTGCATTTATAACAAAGACGTGTGAATCTCCTTGTAAATATCTAAGTGAATAGTAAATTTTTATGTAAAAAGTAAAGGCAATATAGGCAGAAGCAATAAAGATCTGAAGGATAATATAAATTATCCTGTTGCTGGTATAAATATTATTTCCAATATGCTTCTACAGATTATTAGTAAAGAATAACATTTTGGTCTTTAAAAGGAGTTGCCTTGAAGATGAATAAGCCTCTAATTGAGGAGAGTCAGCCATCAATAAGTAATCAAATCAATGTTAAATTAGGGAGGCCTTTGTTTATGTGTTCCTTACAAAATTGAAAAGCATGTGGGAAAGCACACTTTTATGCCTTTTATTCCAGAATGTATTAGGGGGACATATAATGTGTGAAGCTTCATTCCTTATTGTATTAGAATATAAATTGAAATTTATAAGTAGATGTAGAAGTTATAAAAACTATGATTTAAATATTTTATTTTAGATTTAATGTAAACTTTGTAAAGGTAGATTAGTGGATATGATACCTGATTCCAAGAGTAAAATAAATTTGTTTGTTGAGTTGTTTTAGGGAATGAAAAATTCATGATTGTAACGATTTTTTATTTTAGGGTTAAGCATTATAATATTTAAAATTAAATGAAAGAAAGTGACATTGTATTTTTTGTATTGGTACTCCCATATTTATTGGATATAAATTTGCTTAGTTATTAAACCAAAAATGATGAACATTATTTTGGTGGTTTTGGGGTTTAATTCTAAGGTCACTTAAATAATATAAATTTTCCATGTTTTGCTTAAAGTATTTTAAAAGCATATAAAAGATAAAATATAATTTAATAGTGATTGGTAATTAATTGTTTAATAATAATTAAAATTGTAGTTAGGTTCAAATACAATATTATAAATAACTTATACATTATAACTTCTAAATTTACATAGTTTTTGCTTTATATTCTAACAAAATATCGAATGAGGCTTTGTGCATTATATTCTCTTTAATACCTTTGAAGCATTCTCTTCCACTTTCTTCACAATTTTATAAAAAACACAGGAACAGACATGCTTAATTCAAGATTTACATACCAATATTTTTCTTTCAAGCTTTCTTCAAAATAGTGGTGACTCCAATTGTTGAAGTCTGACTTATCTCAACTTGAAGGCAAGGCCACTCCTTACACCAAAATATTTTACTTTATGAGGTGTATTGCTTCCAATTTCCATAGTAACAACAAGATAGTTTATCTTATTTTTAACATCATTATTTCTTCTATCTTAATTATTTTTATTCACTTCTAACGCATATAAACTATCAATAACCTCCACAATATTATACCTATCCACTGCAATAAGGATTTTCTCAATGTGACATGGTAGATTATATCTAATTCACTGTACAATCTGAGTTTGCAATAAAGGGAAAGCAGTAAGGGTTTTCAATCTGACAGTTTGATTACGAAAAATCTTTTAGCAACCACTTTTATTATTATTATATTTTTCTTGTATCACCTGATATCTGCTGCAATTTTGCTTGTCATATTCCAAAAAAATTGCTAATATAAGCATTTGAAAATTCCATATGTAACAGACTTCAAATAGCGACTGCCACCAATCTTTTGCAGTAGTATATAAATGATTACTAGAAATGACTATTTTTTAAATTTCTGACATAGGTCTCAAAGAAAAAAATTCCTCAAACTTTTTAGAAATTCTGAATGATTCTTTTTTAAAAGCTTTTATAAAAGTTATAAACATGAAATTTTTTATACCCGTTTTCCCCTCAACTGATTGGCAATCTCTAACATTTTTTACTTGTTGACATATAGTTAAATTCCTTCTATGGTTATTTATGGTACTTCCCATCTGTTCTACATGGTCACATTTTTTATCAACATATTTACTTTTACAATTTTACTAGATTTTCCTAAACTTTCCGATCATTTTAATCTGTCTCATATATTTAATTGAATTTCTTCAATTTTAAAATTGCTAACCTGTATATAACTTTACAGTTTCATTTTACCAAATAAAGTATTTAAGTAATCATTTAGTTCTTCTATCAATTGATTAATGTTTATATAACTTCTTTTTGTCTATTGTCTTCACTTATTTTTTATTTTTCCCTATTCAATCTATTAATTCTTTCTCTAATTCTTTTAATGTTTGTCCAATTTTAGCTCAATATTTTTGATTTTCAGTTTTACATCATCTTAAGACTTGTAATTTTTCTTCTATTTCTATTTTCAATTCTTTTTTAAAATTCTAGATTACTTTTAACGATTTCTTCTGTTACTTCTGTTTTTATAAATTCAACTTTAATTTCAATTAATTGCATTTGATTCTTAATAACTTAACATCATTAAATAAAGCTTCATTGAATTGCTGTATTTTCTGGCTGATTTAATTTTTTGATAATTTTTTCAATTTAAACTTTAAAAATTTGAGAATATTCTTCTAATTTTTTTATTTAGTTCCTTTTTTAATACATCCAGAACATTTTCATTTACAGCAAATGGTTCATTTAATTTCTCAAACTTTTTATCTCAATCTTCTCTTATGAACTCAACGGCTTGCTGATTTTTGGCAATATCTCTTCATAAATTCTAACTTTTCACTAAATTGTTCATTATTTTCTTTTAATTTTTCAAAGATTTTTGTATTTTTTTTAACTTTTCCAATTTTTATTTCGAAGATTTATTCTTTTCACTCTTTGATTTATTAGTTTCTCCTGAAGATTTATTATTTTCTCTTAAAGATTTATTTGTTTCATTCAGAGATGTATTTATTTTCAATGTAAATGTGCATTAATCATCAAAACGTTTTTTCAGTCTCAACAACTTTCTTTTCTCCAGTTACTTTATGTTGAAGTTGTTTCCTTACTACTATATCTTTTATGGAATTCAACTTTCTTCCATTCTTATATCCATGTCCAACAACTTATAGACCTGTTCTTGAACAGAACAAATATTTTCATTTTTTTTGACTTTCAATTCCATTTATTTTAATTTTTTTTTCAAATTAAAGTATTATCCATTGAAATACAAAAAAAAATAATTTTATAAAAAAAATCTCTACCAGGCTATTTTCAACACTCAATAATTCTTTAAAATAACATTAAATCAATTATATTCTTCTTTCATCATTATTATTAAAATTTTCAAACATTTCTATTATTTATTTATACTAATATTAATATTCATACAATGAAGTTGCATATTTTATTTTTCCACCATTATTATACATTCAGTGTCTATGTATAAATTATATCTATTTCTTTATTATTTACTTAATGATCACATAGTCATGTTACACTGCCATTTAATATTCTATCAAGGATCAAATCCTCATTTCACACAATTATGTTTTAACAATTTAAGTATCATGTTAGGTATTTTCCTGTTTAAATAAATCACTATAATCAATTATTAGTTCACTAATCAAGCCACATATGGATATATGCTGAGTTCTATCTATGGGATGATGACCCATAGAAAACATTACAAGATAATAAATTAGGCTATATTTTATTTTTAGGTACATTGTTATACTTTTATTATTTCAAATTATTGCTAATTTATACCAGCAATTAGGAGACCCAAATATCCCATTAACCAAGATCATAACTTTTTACCATTAAACGATAGTAAGAATACTAAGATATTCTTTTTTATAAGTATAGATATTCCAATGACAAACAATAATACATCTATAATCATTAACTTTAATGTAAATTAATATTATAATATTTTATTGTATATTTACCTCCGATCATGATTTCTATATAGCTATAATTAATAATATAATGAGATCTGTAATTATCATTTATTTTTAATTATCTATTCATTCAATCAATAAGTTGTAGAAACATATTTAATTTTATACATACTGTAATAATCGAGAAAACTGCTAAATAAAACATGCGAAATTTTCCATACAGTAGTGTATGGTGATAATGTGGTGTTTAGTGGTTTAAAACTGCTAATAATTATAATTTATACATAAAATTATATTACTACTTTAGGTTTTTATAATCTGTAATACCTTAATAATAAATAACTACTTTTATTTCAAATATAATATATAATCTCAATAAAATAATTAATAATCTGATTTTCTACAAACAAATATACTTTTCTACATTTAGAATTTATACTTTGTTGATCTTTTAAAAGATGTTATTCTTAAATAATTTTTATACATTATCTTATACTTAAGTGAATTTTTGTTCAATTTTAAATTGTACACTTTAATTAATGTGTATAGTACAATTAGTACTTTGTAAAGGTGGCAACTCTAAATACTTAATTCGACTTGGTTTATAAACCATAACTTTATTAACATTATTTACAAAATATTTTTTATAATTATTAAACTAATATATATATATATATATATATATATATATATATATATATATATATATATAAAATAAAAAACAATACATAATAAAATATTCAAATATTAGTATTTTCTTTTAATTATAATTGCCAATAACTAAATTCTAATTTACTCTTTTATTAAGAGTATAGTGTTACCTTAATAGTGTATATTTATTTTCTTAATCAATAAAATGTATGTATACTTATTCTGCTATGAAGTCATATTAATGATCAATCCCTTTTTATATATTTACTAATTATACCATTTACCCCTTATTGATTCTGTTCACAAATATAATTTATAAACTCTTTACAACTTTAAAGATAAAAAATTAAAAACGTATGTTTTAAAACAAAATTAATTTTAATATAAAATATTTATATTTCATGACATTTATTATTTTTGATCTCTCACTATACACCAATAAAATTGTAATTTAGCAATTATTGAATTATTGATTTTTAATATCGCATTCAATTTTATAATAGACTTACTATTCAACTCTGTGGCTAAATATAAAATAACATGATATACGTTAAAATATGAAAAAGGTGCTTTTCTCACCTACTGGACGAGCCACCAGGTTATGCTGCAGAACCACCAAGAAGCCTGCAATTGATATTTTTTTTAAAAATATTCACTAAAAATCACTTAATTTTAGAAATGGTAGACCCCCCCCACACACACACACACATGAGAAACCTGTCAAAATCACTGAAATTGAAATGTATAATTGAAAAAAAAGAACTATAATAAAAGCCTATGAAATTAAACAAAAACATATTAAATGTCAAAGCGATTTAAAAAAGAATCACTCTTCAGTTATCTAACTAACAGATAATAATTCAAACCTCATATTAACCTGTAATAGCATCATTAGAGTTAAAATTCAGTTAATATTTTACTGTATTCCTAATTTATATCAAAAATTATTGCAAATACTCAGTTTAAATCGCACACATATAAAATCAACAAAACAGAAATAAAATAATCAGAATAGAAAATTGAAATTTAAAACAAGTTGATTAGAACATCTGAGGCGAGTAATATTTAGAACCCCCCTCCCGTGTGAAGAGTTCAATGAAAAATAAGTAAAGTGCAAATTATGAATTCTATGTTAAAAATCCTATGAAATAAATGAAAGAAAAACTAATAAAAGCCTATGAAATTAAACAAAAACATACTTTAATCTCAAAGCGATGATTTAAAAAATAAAAGTAGTTATAAAATGCAAAAACAACAGCAGGAAAAATGGTGGGAAATATATTAAAAAAGAATCACTTTCAGTTATCTAACTAACAGATATAATAATAATTTAAACTTTAATAATAGACTAATACATAGTAAGTAATCAATGTTAGTTTAAATTCAGTTAATATGTTACTGTATTATTAGTTTATATCAATAATTATTGCAAACACTCGGTATAAATCGCACATATATAAAATCAACAAAATAGAAATAAAATAATCACAATAGAAAATAAAATTTGAAAGTAATTAAAATAGATTATCAATTTCCCTCGAGAGTGAGTTCATCATTCAGAATGTCGTTGAATTTTTTCACCCTTGCAAAATGAAACTTGGGCATCTAGATCTCTCCATTAGTGACCAAATATGGTTTATATATTATATTTTCTCCATCTATTGATCATGTTTTCTTTCATTTAAAGTTTGTTATTTTTAAAATAACTTACGCACAATTTTAAAATGTTGATAGAAACTGAAAAAATAGCGTAAACATCTTTGGTATTTGTATGTGCTATAAATAAATTTCCAGAACTCTAGTCACATGACTGATTGATTTTGCAAGTTTTGTCAAAGGGAAATTAATCTCTATGTTTTTAAAGTCAACAAGACTAAAACACTACAATTTTCTATTCTGATTATTTTATTTTGTTGATTTTATATATGTGCGATTTATACCGAGTATTTGCAAAAATTTCTGATATAAACTAGTCATACAGTAACATATTAACATAATTTAAACTGTAATGACACTATTATAAGTTAATATGAACATTGATTACTTAATATGTATTAGTCTGTTATTAAAGTTTGAATTATTATTTTATCTGTTAGTTAGATAACTGAAAGTGATTCTTCTTTGCAGTATTCAAGGTCAAGGTATAAACACATAATGTATAATGAATATGTAAATAATATTTTTTTAAAAATAACGAATATGTAAAACAATAATAATTGTATAAATGTAGAATAAAAGTAGTAACTAATGTATAATAAATATGTAAAATAACTGTATAGTAATTAAGAATAACAATTGTGTAAAATTGCAATGTTATTAAATCATAGAAAGTTGTATAATAATAGAAAACCCAGCTGACCATATAGGGTCAGAAAACTATGTAAAATACCATATATGGTGACAAACGTAAAAATACTGTGTGTTTGTGAAAATGTAAGTGAAAACACCATTATGGTTAGGAATGTAAAAGACTCCAGAAGTCTTGAGGGGTATATAAACCCCCATAAACTAAACTAATTGTTCTGAATACATTCTGAGTATGTTCTGAGTTTTCATTTAGTCAGAGACTCCTGCCTCTGTAAGTCCAAAAGCACGACTAGGGTTATTTATGCAGGTCACCATGACGTTTTATTATGCCTTATAATAGGTGATGTATATAGTTAAAATTATTCGTATTAAAGTATAATCTTACCATCTCAATTCTGCCTTTGTCCATTTATTTACTTGCTGGTCATAAGACACAGCATTCTTTAATATATTCCCCACCATTTTTCCTGCTGTTGTTTTTGCATTTTATAACTACTTTTATTTTTTAAATCATTGCTTTGAGATTTAGTATGTTTTTGTTTAATTTCATAGGCCTTTATTATAGTTTTTTTTTTCATTTATTTTATTGGATTTTTAAAATAGCATTCATAATTTGCACTTTACTTATTTTTCATTGACCTCTTCATGTGGGAGGGGGGTTCTAAATATTACTCACCTCAGATGTTCTAATCAACTTTTGTTTTAAATTTCAATTTTCTATTCTGATTATTTTATTTCTGTTTTGTTGATTTTATATCTGTGATTTAAACCAAGTATTTGCAATAATTTTTGATAAACTAGTAATACAGTAACATATTAACTGAATTTTAACTGTAATGATGCTATTACAGGTTAATACAAGGTTTGAATTATTATCTGTTAGTTAGATAACTGAAGAGTGATTCTTTTTTAAATTGCTTTGACATTTAGTCTGTTTTTGTTTAATTCCGTAGGCTTTTATTATAGTTTTTTATTTCAAATATACATTTCAATTTCAGCAATTTTGACAGATTTTTCTTGTGTGGGTGGGGTCTACCATTTCTCAAATTTAGCGATTTGTAGCGATTTTTTTTTTACATTTCAATTTCAGCAATTTTGAACGATTTCTCATGGGGTGGGGGGTGTCTACCAAAAATTAAGCAATTTTTAGCGAATATTTTTAAAAAAATTATCAATTGCAGGCTTCTTGGTGGTTCTGCAGCATCACCTGGTGGCTCGTCCAGTAGGTGAGAAAAGCATCAATAAAAATAATGAAACAATAAAGTGTATGTGATAAAATACAAACAATGTTTAGATAGTGGGATTGATAACATATGTGGAAGATAAAAAAATTCTACAAAAACAAGATATGTCAGATAACAAATCACCAATATGAAGGAATCAGGACACAGATGATGATGTTATGTATAAGCAGTATTAAAGCAACAAAAATAAAAAAGCAATACTAATAAGAAAAATAAACCAGAATTTAATAGGAATTCTGGGAATAGGAAGAAATTGGTGTAGATATAGTTATTAAATAAGATATATCATCATTATCAACAATTATCAATCCACTGCAGGATGGTCTCTCCAAGTTCAATCCATCTCCTCTGATTTTTAGCTTCTCTTTTCCGAATCACCTCTGCACACTTTTTATTTCATCCATCCATCTGACATGTGGTCTCCTTCTGGGACTTTTACAATCTTTTGGAATCCAATTTAAGGTTTTAATTGTCCATCTATTATCATCTTTTCTAGAAATATCTCCTGCTCAACTTCAGTCTTTTAATTTTTTCAATGAGGTCAGTAATACCTGTTTGTTATCTTACCCATATATTGCATTTTCAATCTCTTCTTGTTATTTTCAACATACATGTCCCCATACTTCTTTGAGTGGCCTATTGCTCTTTTATTAAATGTCTAAAATTCTGATCCATAAATAAGAACTGGTAAAAAACATTTATTAAAAACCTTCATTTTCAAATACATAGGCATATTTCCTTTTAGTATCATGTTATTTCTATTAAAAGCACTTCTATGATAAATTTCATCCAAAATGTTTCCATATGTATTAGTAATGTGACCAAGGTATTTGTAGCTATTAACTTCTAACTCATCATAATCAATCTTTATTTTCATATTTTGAGAAAGTCCATTAAATATTACTTTAGTCTTTTTAACATTTATCTTCAGTCCTCCTTTCATTTGATAACTCCTGAAATATTTTTTGTAGCTCTAAAGAATTACTGGCAAAACAACTACACCATCTGTAAAATCTAAATGACATAAATAATCTCCACTTACTTTCATTTTTTTGGCTTTCCATTTTAATTCACAAAATACTTCTTGCAGCACTGCTGTAAATTTTTTTAGAGATATGGAGTCACCCTGTCTTACACCCTTCTCAATGTTGATTTTCGTAATATCATTATGTAATCTAATTGTTGCAGTTTCATTTTTATAAATATTCTTTAAAATATGACAATATCCTGGATCTATACCTTGATAATCCAAATATTTTAATCACTGAAGACATGTTTATAGAATCAAATGCCTTTTCATCATCTACAAATCCAAAGCATAATGGCATATCATATTTATTTGTCCTTTAAAATTATTTCTTTTCAATTGGTTTGCTTATGAATTACCAAAAAGGCTCAGTAACAAAATACAACTATTGATCCAAATCACTTAGGCATTATTAATGATAAGCTGCACCTGAGGAACTAACACCTCAAATATAACATCTATCTTTGGCATAACTTCTACATAAAACACAATAATGTACACTTTTTATGGTGGAAAATATTCTAAATTCACATGAGTGACAAAAATACTGAGTAATCTCTTCAGGACAATCACTTTATTAAATGAATTGCTAGTCCCCAGGCCTATCATGTAAAAATATAGGAGTTGCATTTGTCTCACTACTTAAGAAAAAAGAACAAACACCAAAATATAATCCTCTCATGGGATTAAACTATACTAGCTATATAAAACATCATATAAATTCTAGATAGTTCTCTCCATGGGACATAGCTACACTGGCTATATGAATATACAAGAACACAACATAATAATCCTCTCGTGGAGAATACAACACACTACAGGGATAACCCCTCCATCCCGCAAAGCACAACACACAATAAATTATCAAAATATGCCGATATTACACATATCAACTCTAAACTTAGGCAAGATAGTGAAATACACTAATAATAAAAAATATATAATAAAATGTGTATTCAATCAATATCTGAAACCAATGAATAAAAAAAACAATGCACATATTTCAGCCAAACAATGGTTAAAATATGTAAAATACTACAAGAAATTTAAATCTAAGTGTGGAATATTCAACAGCAATGTATGCCATAAAATCTTATATTTACATAAAGTGGACATGCTAATAAAAAATAACTTAATAAATTAATTAACTAACGAAATATAATTTCCATTGAAATTTTAAAGGAGAAATACACTGTTATAGTGTAAACTATAAAATTATTCACTTTTGATAAATTTAAAATACTGTTTACACATTAGATATATATATAACACATATAAATACTTAACATGTGAGATTAATATCTCCAGTGGTATGTAAGATAAAGCAAATATATTTTATTGATATAATTTCATATCAAATATAAACATGACTAAATATAATATTAGGAATGTCTATCATTTGCTATAATCCCATAAATATTACATAATAAATGAAAACCTAAACATACATTAACATTATAAAATCAAAATAAAATTTTACCAAACAAATTTTTAAAACCTTAGTTCTTTAGCAGGACTGTTTTCCATGCTGAGCTATTGGCCAAAGTAAAGAGAATTATTGTTTAGTCATTGCCACAAAATATAAGGCACTGAAAATAATAAACATTTTTTTTATTCAATGAAAAGTGTTTTTTCCTTGGCGGTTATTACAATAACTATAAAAAATGTAGCAGAAATTAAGCTTAATTCACAATTTAACTATAATGATGAAGATTTGAATCCAAAAAGAATAATATTATAACAATGATGATAAATAAAATATTACGAAAATATAAATATAATATCAACTAGCTAGAATATTGAAGAAGATTCGCACATTTTCCCAGAAATTGTATAATAACTGCAGTTGAATTGTAAATAATATTAACTTTTATTTTCAAGATGCTAAGAAGCATTATTAAGCTATATTCCTATCTTAAAAATACTAATTTTAAATAATTCATTTCTTTCTTTCTTCAAAGAATGCATGTATATCACTTAAACTTTTAATATTAAATAGTTCAGTCTCAACTTTTTCTTAAAGAACACGTGTATATAATTTCTTTAGTAAAATATAGAGCATAACAATCCTTTCTTTGAAACAATTATAAATTAACTAAACAAATCAACAATATACACAGTGCTTCCATTATTGATAGATGCAGATAATCTAATTTTTTTAAATGCAGCAAAATTTTTAGAGTTCTTCTATTTGGATTACTTAATGCTAAAATCTTTTTTTTTACATAAGATAAATATTAGTAAATGAACATAAATTAATAAATAGTTAGTTTTAACTTTGAAAATACATATTCTTCTTGGTTTAGATAAGTCAATAGTTTTGCTTATAATTTGTGTTAAACTTACCATTTTAATTTATTTTTTTAAAAATCTAAATTTTTTCAGGATGCATTAAATTATAACTATAGAAGTTTATGATTCTAGAAAGTATAGAATAGAATGTATTAAAAATATTTACCGAAGCCTTGTAGACTGTAGTAACATGGTATTGTTAATTTGCTATTGTACTAGAAAATAATAATATTTAAAAAATTTGGCACTACCAAACATGCAGTGATGGATGATTCCAGGTGGACAGAGAACAAGGAATGAAGCCAGACTTAACTAAACTCAATGAACTGACTATTTATGGGCATTTTTTAAATAGGTGTTGACATCATTAAGTCTATCCCATTGATTCTCTCTCCCCCCTATGACAGCTGCTCGATTTCCAAATAAGAAGGTTTTACATAAAAATAATCACATGGTTTTTAAGGTTATTTGAAATTAATTACAAAACAGTTTAATAAATCAAAATAATAAATAAAATACCAAACCACCAATAATTATTTTTGATTATAATTGAAGATGTAATTATTATCTTTATTAAATGATAAATGCTACTACAAGAGAAGGCATTCAAATCATTTTTATCTTGGATTGTCCCCAATCCCAAAATGATTTGAATGCCTTTTCTTGAAGTAGCATTTTAGTGCTAATTAGCATGCTCTTAATTTTACATATTTGTAAGTGCAAGCTATATATAAGTCATGTGACATCTGACTTTTTATTATTATTATTATTATCTTTACTAAATAAACTTATCAGAAATATTAATATATTATTTTAATTATTAATTGACTGAAATTTATGTTAATCTTTTTAATATATTTTTATCTTACTTTTAGAATGCTAATATTTTTTAAAAAAAAACTTATGCAAATGCTAAAAAAAAAAACAAGAAATCAAACATACTAGCACACAATTTTTTCATGTACACACACATATGAACTTTGTTTACTACCAATTATTTTGCTACACTCTCAATAAACTATTTAAATAATTGACTTTAAGTCATTATTATAATAATACTATTATATTTTTTTATCCAGATATGTTTCCTACAATTATTTACAACTAAATATAACTTATTAAAATAAATTTTAAGATTGCATTAGCTTACTATCATAACACTATTTTATTCAGAATAATCTGTCAATTTATAAAAGGTGATGCAGCATTGTAATAATACTAACTAAACCAACACAAACTATAGCTAGGCAACATGGATAGCATACTTTATCATATTAAATATTATTACTTTATTTTATTTTTTTAAGAATAGCATCAATATTATATACACATAATATTAAATCAAGACCAAGAGCCAAGAACACTGGTTTATAATATATATATATATTGTAACGTTTTCTGTTTTGCTGGGCCACTATATGCCCCAAATGTATATTTGAGCGTGTGTTGATCAAGCTGTATCAAAATAATAAAAAAAAGTTTTATTTTAATTCTACACACAGCTATTTTTCCTGATCAACTTCGGCCTAGAATTATTACCGAGTACAATCGTGAGCAGAGCCAGTTTTTAATTTCTACTTGAGGGCGCCAGGGTCATTAGACCCACTGAAACTGCGTCAAATATTGTAGCCCGTAAGGTAATAATTATACGATCTAATTTAAATAACTAAAGGTAAAAAAAATTACATAGAATAGTATTAATTTTTTGACACGTACAATGAAAATGAAGTTAATAATAAAGATTTATTATAACTCGTCAAACATTCAATAATTATGATTATGACAGAAATTACAACGTTGGAAAGGATTGTGCATATGAATTCATTAATCTGTGTCGAATATTGGAGTATTAATTAATTAGTCTGATTTTCTGTAGCAACATTTTGGTTCATTTCTCAGTTCGTAAATCTTCTGATCCAAGAAAATTTTATGGGATAACATTTCAATTCAGTTCATTATTCATAAAGCTTTATGTAAAAAAAAATTTATGTACATTTACTTACCGGTAAGTTAACATTAAGTAGGTCATTGATCTTCCCGACGTACAATTCCATTAGAGAGTAGTCCGCAGTAGCTGTTTTTTTTTCTTTTAGTTTTAGGTCCGAATCTCCGATCTAATTTAGGTAGCACGAGGACGATCTAGGTGACTTTTTCCGAGAGAAAGTGTCGGCAAACGATATCGTTCTACTCACTCATGGCGAGCGATTTCAGCTGGTATCTAAGTGAACACATTTTTATTAAAAGAATATGAAACACTTCCAAATGCTCTGCACTATTGGAACACCCAGGTAAAAAGACCCCTTTTCATATCTGTCCGCTCCTTTTATACTCTTCGATTCTTTTTAGAAGCTCTGCGCACGTCCTTTCTTTTACTTTGTTCTACTTTATAACTTCTACATTCTTCTCCTTTTCTTTTTTACAAAGTCTGTTTTCCGCTAAGAAGTTCGGCCATTTTTAATTACTATCAGAAAGTTGTTTCTGATAGCAATCTTTCACCTTTTGAAATTTCCTTTCGCTATTTTAATCAATGATTCAATATGCACTTTCCAACATTGAATTTATTTTAGTTAACTTATTTCTAAAAAAAAAGAAAAATTAAACTTTCATTGTACGTTTTTTTTTTTTTTCTTAAAACATTATGTTATAAAAAAAATATTAAAAAGTAATTTGTACTTTATATATAAATAAATGGTACAATACCACCGGGGCAGGGGAATGAGAATAAAATGTAGGTTTAAACTAATTTTATTCTTAATAAGTCTTTATGCCCATATTTGTGTGTTTTGTTTTATTAGCGTGCTGATATATTGTGTGAACTCATTCCACAAGCGACGTTCGGCGGGAATGTAAAATCTTTCCACATTCATCTGTGTCCTCTCCGCTTAATCATAATAGTAACGCTAAAGACCCCAAGTTATAAGCACAAACGAGCGTTGCTCATCGTTTTGAGTCTTACAGGCTCGTGGCAACCTGGTCCGTCCTCCCCAATATCGGGATCTCTGCTAGAAATAGACTGATGAGCGTTTAAAGACGGTCTTATGTTACATACTGCGTACTAGGACTTGGGGTTAAGCTTTTTTTCCTCTTTAGTGACGGCCTACCCGGTCAAATACTTGTGACTTACGTCCACACCAGCCACAACCGTGTTTCTCTTTCTATAAATTAATATCTATATATTTTAATATTCTAGTTGTACATTTCCATATCATTATTTCTTTTCGTTTTTTCCGAGGCATATCCGAGATCTGCAGGGTGTTATCCGGCCCACTCTATCTCTCAATGTTATCTATCACTATAACTGGTTGATGGCGGAGGTGACAAGGATTGAACCCTCTCTCTGTATTGCTCGCACCAGTCTCTCCATTTTATGTCAAGATCTTCTCTCTTGTATTTATTTTCACTCCTAAACTTTTCGTCTATTTCTGGAGGTCTTGCACGGATTCCCTTCCCTTTATTCTTAGTTGGGGACCCCTTATTTTTCCTTTGGTTTCCAGCACTATTAGTCAACACTATAGTGTTCAGTTGTATCCGACCCTTCTGGTTCGGTAATTTGTCGAAGTGTTTAGGCCTCATCTCTTCTCCAGTGTTGTCATTCTCGAAAGCACTAAGCAATTCTACCATTCGCTCTACTGTCTCACATCCGGTACTTACCAACAGATGCCCTACTGGATCGGGAAAATTTTTCTGCGTAATCTTGATAATCTGTTTTTCTGTTAATTTGCACTCCGTCAGCGCTCGTAGTTGCGCCACTTGTTTCCAAAAAAATGGTACATAACGCTCTTCTGTTCTGCATTTCTCTTGCGCCACTTTATTCTTAATTCATTCTTGGTGGTCCTCGTTCCAATAGTATTTGATTAACATTTGACCATACTGTATAAAGTTATTCGGTTTCTTAAACAAGGATTCCCACCAAGCTTGCGCTGTCCCTTGTAAATGATTAACTGCCAGCGTTAGTTTAACTTCTTCCGACATGGGGTTTATCGCGAAGTACCCCTGCAGGCTGTTTAAGTGTTCCATTGGTGATTCTCCATCTTGTCCATGGAAAATTTTTAATTTCAAAAAAGGGTTTACTGCACTTGGCACATTTTCTTTATTTTCTATGAATTTTATCTCTTTGCTTTCTTGTTTATCGGATCTCAATTCTACCACTTCTGTGCTCTGTGACCCTTTAGCTATTTTCTCATCTACTACCTTTATTAACTCTTCTTTCATTTCTTTAATCTCTACCCTTATTTCTTCTTTCAATTCTCTGACCATCTCTGCCATTTCTTTTTTTATCTCTTCTTTGAATTCTGTCATGCATTCGTATAATAGTTTTTTTATTAAGGGTTCCAAACCCTCTTTTAATTCTTCCATGCCTTCTGCCATATTTTGTGTATTTTTATTACTTCTCAATTTCATATATGGCCGTGTTGCTTATTTTTGCTACAGTAAACAAAATCTTCGCTATCAATTTTTTTACGATATAAATCTAATATTTTATTTTGCTTTGCTAATAAATTCGTTCACCGACACCCCTCTCTTTTATCACCCTATAATCTCCCGTCCCCCTCTACCTTTTCCGTCATTTCTTACCTTTGATCGGTTTTATTTATTATTTGATAATTTATAAGCTATTATTTTCTTTCAATCTAGTCCTTATTTAAAATCCTACTCTAAAAAAAAACTTTTGTAATCATACGCAATAACTTTTTAGACTTGCGCACTATTTGTGGTCATATTTATTTTCCGGTTACAGACATTAAATTCTCAATTTTATGCCGTTTTTAGATTTTCTCAGGTCGTGGTTTTTAAATCGAAGCCTGAGTTGGGTCGCCATTGAAATGTTTTCCGTTTTGCTAGGCCACTATACGCCCCAAATGTATATTTGAGCGTGTGTTGATCAAGCTGTATCAAAATAATAAAAAAAAGTTTTATTTTAATTCTACACACAGCTATTTTTCCTGATCAACTTCGGCCTAGAATTATTACCGAGTCCAATCGTGAGCAGAGCCAGTTTTTAATTTCTACTTGAGGGCACCAGGGTCGTTAGACACACTGAGACTGCGTCAAATATTGTAGCCCGTAAGGTAATAATTATACGATCTAATTTAAATAACTAAAGGTAAAAAAAATTACATAGAATAGTATTAATTTTTTGACACGTACAATGAAAATGAAGTTAATAATAAAGATTTATTATAACTCGTCAAACATTCAATAATTATGATTATGACAGAAATTACAACGTTGGAAAGGATTGTGCATATGAATTCATTAATCTGTGTCGAATATTGGAGTATTAATTAATTAGTCTGATTTTCTGTAGCAACATTTTGGTTCATTTCTCAGTCCGTAAATCTTCTGATCCAAGAAAATTTTATGGGATAACATTTCAATTCAGTTCATTATTCATAAAGCTTTATGTAAAAAAAAATTTATGTACATTTACTTACCGGTAAGTTAACATTAAGTAGGTCATTGATCTTCCCGACGTACAATTCCGTTAGAGAGTAGTCCGCAGTAGCTGTTTTTTTTTTCTTTTAGTTTTAGGTCCGAATCTCCGATCTAATTTAGGTAGCACAAGGACGATCTAGGTGACTTTTTCCGAGAGAAAGTGTCGGCAAACGATATCGTTCTACTCACTCATGGCGAGCGATTTCAGCTGGTATCTAAGTGAACACATTTTTATTAAAAGAATATGAAACACTTCCAAATGCTCAGCACTATTGGAACACCCAGTTAAAAAGACCCCTTTTCAAATCTGTCTGCTCCTTTTATACTCTTCGATTCTTTTTAGAAGCTCTGCGCACGTCCTTTCTTTTTCTTTGTTCTACTTTATAACTTCTACATTCTTCTCCTTTTCTTTTTTACAAAGTCTGTTTTCCGCTAAGAAGTTCGGCCATTTTTAATTACTATCAGAAAGTTGTTTCTGATAGCAATCTTTCGCCTTTTGAAATTTCCTTTCGCTATTTTAATCAATGATTCAATATGCACTTTCCAACATTGAATTTATTTTAGTTAACTTATTTCTAAAAAAAAAGAAAAATTAAACTTTCACTGTACGTTTTTTTTTTTCTTAAAACATTATGTTATAAAAAAAATATTAAAAAGTAATTTGTACTTTATATATAAATAAATGGTACAATATATATATATATATCATCATTATCATTATCAACCATTATCTATCCACTGCAGGATGAAGGTCTCTCCAAGTTTAATCCATCTTCTCCGATCTTTAGCTTCTCTTCTCCACATCACCCCTACACATTTTCTTATTTCATCCATCCATCTTACATGTGGTCTCCTTCTGGGTCTTTTACGATCTCTTGGAATCCAGTTTAAAATTTCAATTGTCCATCTATTATCATCCCTTCTAGCAATATGTCCAGCCCAACTCCACTTCAATCTTTTAATTTTTTCAATGAGGTCAGTAACACCTGTTTGTTCTCTTACCTGTACATTGCATTTTCGATCTCTTCTTGTTACTCCCAACATACATCTCTCCATACTTCTTTGAGTGGTCTGAAGTCTCTGTATTGATCTTCTATTAAGTGTCCACGTCTCAGATCCATAAGTAAGAACTGGTAAAACACATTTGTTAAAAACCTTTCTTTTCAAACACATAGGCATATTTCCTTTTAATATCGTTATTTCTACCAAAAGCACTCCAACCAAGTTTAATTCTATGATTAATTTCCTCCATTATGTTTCCATCTGTATTAATAATCTGACCAAGGTATTTGTAACTCTTAACTTCTTTTAATTCATCATAATCAATCTTTATTTTCATATTTTGAGCAAATCGATTAAACATTACTTTAGTCTTTTTAACATTTATCTTTAGTCCTACTTTCATCTGATAACTCCTGCAACATGTCGTGCAGCTCCGAAGCATTACTTGCTAAAACAACTACATCATCTGTGAATTCTAAATGACTTAAATAATCTCCATTTACTTTCACTCTTTTAGTTTCCCATTTTAATCCACAAAATACTTCTTGCAGCACTGCTGTAAAAAGTTTTGGAGATATGGAGTCACCTTGTCTTACACCTTTCTCAATGTTGACTTTCTCAGTATCATTATGTAATCTAATTGTTGCTGTTGCCTTTTTATAAATATTCTTTAAAATATGACAATATCCTGGATCTATACCTTGATGATCCAATGCTTTAATCACTGAAGAAATGTTTATAGAATCAAATGCCTTCTCATAATCTACAAATCCAAAACATAATGCAACTCATATTCATTTTTCCTTTCTATAACTTCTCTCGATACTTGAATATGATCTACTGTACTAAAACCACTTTTAAATCCAGCTTGTTCTATTGGTTGGTGAAAATCCAAGGTTCTCTGTAGACGAGTAGTTATTATCTTGGTAAAAATTTTATATAAAACTGATAAAAGGCTGATAGGTCTGTAATTTCTAATATCTTCTTTATCACCTTTTTTAAATATTAATATTATTACTGCATTCTTCCAATCATCCGGTACATCTTTATCATTTAGACATTTGGTATATAATTTTGCTAATATTTTTTCTGTTTCTTCACCTGCTTCTTTTAATATATCAATTATAATTCCATCATTACCTGGAGCCTTTCCTTTTTTCATACATTTAATTGCATTTCTCACTTCTTCATTTAAAATTCTGGGCAATTCGGAAGATGTAATAGATATAGGAGGTAATTGTTCTTTATTACTATATAATTCTTGATAAAAATCTTCTACCAATTTCATAATGTCATCCCTCTTTTTAGTAATAATTCCATCTTTTTAACTTATTGCAGATATAAATTTCTTACCAATACCAAAATGTTGTTTTACATTCTTAAGACATTTATTTTCTTCTACAGCATTTCTTGCTAGTTCACAGTTATACTTTCTTATATCATTTTCAACTCTTTTCCGCACTATTTTACAAAATTTGAGATATTCAATTCTTTTTAATGCATCATTCTTGTATATCTTCATATTCCTTCTTTTCTTCATAAGTTCTCTAGTCTCAGTAGAAATTTTATTAGTCAATTGCTGCTTTTTTCTACCAGCTATCTATGCTGGAGTTTTTAAAAGTGTATCAGTTATTTTCATATTAATTTCATTCAAATCTGAATCATGTTCAAAATCTACTAATACTTGAAACCGATTTGTAAGTTCTAATTTAAATTCATTAGAATGTTTTTAAAAAATAGGAATATCAACTGTAAATATAGTTTTTCTTAATAATTTTTGTCTCTCTAGTTTTACATTATCATGTATCTTACCCTTTCTAATCGATGATCACTTCCTGTGTTAAATTTATTAAGAACATTACAATCTTGAAATATGTATTTCCTGTTAGTCAAAATATAATCCAATTCTGCTGTACCTTCATTTGGATGCTTCCATGTCCATTTCCTTCAAACATTTTTGTCAAAAAAAGAATTCATAATATAAAGTTTTTCCTTCTCTGCAAACACCACAAGTCTATGTCCTCTCTCATTTCTATTACCATAACCAAAATTACCTACAACATTTTCATCTTTCATTTGTTTACCAATTCTAGCATTAAAATCTCCCATAACAATTTTAAAATGTTGTTTATTCTGATCAAAATCCTTTTGTACATCCATATAAAAATCTTCTAATACTTCATCACTGTGAGAACTTATTGGGGCATAAACCTGAATTATCTGCATTTGATATCTGCTATTAAGTTGTATAACTACTCTTGCCACTCTGTCTGATACACCATCAATCTCCACAATATTGTTCTTCCACTTTTTATTTATAATGAATCCTACTCCACTTGTATTTCCAATATTTGTGCCTTTATAATAGAGCATATTTCCACTTTTTAAATCAATTGTCTCGTCACCTTTTCTTCTAACTTCACAAAGTCCAATAATATCCCATTTAATATAAGAGAGTTCTTCTTCTAATTCTTGCAATCTTCCTTCACTTGAAAGTGATCTGCAGTTGTAAGTACCTAAATAAAATGTCGTCATCAAATGACAGCCTGGGTCCGCCTCCAGGATAGTCTTAGCACCCTCCACCTTCGGCCACCAACTGCTGCCATGGTTGGTGACTGTACAGCCTCCTGGGATTAAGGGCCATACTTTATTTTTGTCTGTCATAATTGTATATATGTATTGGGAAAAATATTTATCATTTACACAAACATTCATTCTGCCTTATCAGGCACTGAGAAGAAAGACCATGGTGTTTCTTGATCTTAAACTCAGAGGTAAAAAGCCAATAAACTCACCATGCTGGCTAATGCGTGTTGATGAGCAGCCCATCCATGTTCATATACTATATGAATAAACATATAGTAATAACAGCTGCAATGACAAGACCGTATGGAGTGGACATTAGGAATTTGCCCTGCTCGGTTTCTTTAAGGACTCGAAGAGGAATCAAAGGGTCTCCTTTCAGTTAATAGCAAACTCCTTTATATATATAGAAATATATATATATATATATATATATATATATATATATATATATATATATATATATATATATATATATTGTAACAAAAATTTAATGGGAGCAAAATTTATGGGAGAGAAAATAGTTATTAAATATTATCATACCATATATGAGTAGTATGGGTTATTAATACAAAAGGCATGGCAATTAAATATATTTCTATAACTAGATCTCTCAAGATATCCCAATATCAATACTTATGAACAAATTATTAATAACGACTAGTATAACTCAGATATATGGAAATCAAGTGACGTGAATACACTAGTAACTCAATAAAATATCTTCTCAGGTATATGGTAAAATAGACTTTATCCACCTTCATTTCTTGGTTTGATGTTAAGTGCATCTTTAAACAAATACCAAGTGAATATGGTCTAGCAGGGTGCCACTAGATTATCAGAATCTAGACATAGTTATATTTAATAACCTTTCACATGTACCGTGTTTGAATCCCTTTTCTGGTACTTTATTTCACATATAAAAAAATGGGAGATTTGCTTTGAGAGCCATATCACTATATGCACTAATATAAAACATCTTTAAACAAACGTGGAATATATAAAATTTATTAGACATAAATCCTTTCTTATAGCTTAACATAATAAATGTTTTTCAATATTCTCTTATAAGTTTTACTAGCTCAGATTATATGATTAGTTGAGGATGGCCATTCACTCATCCTTGCATGAAAATAGGTGATGTGATGGTGGTTATTATAATACTAAGAGATCACTCATTCATTATGAAATCAATTATTTATTTATGGCCTTTAAACATTTAAACAGCTCTTAATTAAAACATGGTGATGATGATGATAATAATGATAATTATAACAATAATGATAATGACAATAATAATGATAACGGTTTCAACCACACCTTTAGGACTAAGCTTAATCATAAACCTAATTTTCTAAAGAAATTCATAATTATTCTTATTTTTAATATGTCTAATTTGAACTTAAATAGCTAATATTTAATATTTACCTTGATGATGAATGATCACACTTAATAAAGACTACTCTTAATGAAACATATACGCCTCGTTTAATAACATAAACTAAAATTTATTACTTCACAAAATTTCTATATCTACATGAAAATTTATATTAATAATAACAATAATTATAAACGACTGTTTTAACATCATAACATTAGTTTTTAAAGTCTTCCCCCTTTCCCGTAAATGTATTTAAAATTGGATGTCGCATTGACCATGAATTTCACTCCACAAGAAAATGTCTCAAAAAAAAATAATACAAAAATAAACACTCTTTTTTTTCTCTTTTGCACACATACTCTTATAAATCTAACATGTAAATAGAATGACAAAAATAAATGTTAGTAAAATTGGAAAGAGCAAGTTTAGAAACAAGTTTTAAATCATTTTCTACCCCTCCCTTCTACACTCTGAAACCTATACTTTCTTAAAACAAATAATTTAATATTTTAATACTGCTTTCACTTGCACTTATACACTGGTATAGTATTATTATGTATGTGTGTGTTTACTCTGTGAAAACCAAATATTATTTAAAACCAAAATAATAATACAAATAAAATTATTTTACACATTAATATTTCATAACTAAATTAATAAACAAATAAATTTTATACATTCAAAATCATTTATGAAGCTCAAGGCTATTATTAGTAAGATATTCTTGATTTTAATCGATCTGAATTGTCTTTAAACGTTCTTTAAATAAAATATACCACTTTATTATTAAGTTTTTATTAAAACTCTGATATCATAAAGAAAATAGATATAAAAAGTCATATTACCAATTCTTCATTTGGCGAACTTCCAAGTGTTCAAATTTGTCCTGTATAAGGTATATGTATTTCTTAAGCTACCATTTTCGTTTTCTTTGGAACAATTTTGCTTGTTGTTTATTATTATTTAATGATGATAAATCTAATATGGTTATCTGCCTTAGTTTACTATTTAGAAATTCTTATTTTAATTTAAATTTTTTTTTTATTCAGCATGATTCTCATCATGAATGAAATGTAGCAGTTGTCTTCACATTTTTAGACTTTCTTGGGTTTAAATTCAGTGATAGGAACAATTAATTGGACTCGATGATTAATCTTTATCAGTATATTAATTCATCTTTCTAATTTCCGTCGAATACAGGCGAATGTTTCTTCCTTTCATTTACAACATTTTCTCTCCCTCAGTCAGTAAGAAGGTGTAGAATATTACTTTAATTCAGACATCTTTTCTTTCCTATATGATATGAATCTCCGCGATGGTCAGGCAAAGATGAGACATATATAAAAATTTTCTACCCCGCCATTCTTATATCTTTAACCTCCAAAATTCAATATGAAAAAAAAAAAGATTTTAAATTTGGAAATTTGGTAAAGTTGAAGCGCTTGTCTTTTCACTTTAATATTTTTAAAAGTCTATCTCACAATAATCAAACAATAATAATATGACCCCTGATTTTTCTTCAGACTGATATTTATATTGGATTTTTGAGTCAACTCACCAATTAGAGTCATCGTGTGATTGGCTATTTTTGACCAATTTGCTTTTTAGCTGGAAAGTGTGATTTTTCTTTTCCAGAAACATTAACAAAATCACACCTGGTTTTTCAGACACTTGTTTTGAAGGAAAAAAAATAGACTTAATTTTTTCTCCTCACGTATATCTGTGATATCTAAAATTGGAGTTTCTTTCCTTTGATCCTGAGATGAGACAATTTCCAAATTAGTGTTCCCACCAAGCTTAAGCTTCAAAATGACAAACAATCATTTAGAAAAACAAAATTGCTACAAAATATATATCTGATTCAACAGTTTTTTATCCCTTAACATAAAAATTGTTGAAAATAATAATAATAATTTGACAGATTTAACCCTTCTTTTCAATATATAATAAATGTAACTTTATGTATGTAATATATTCAAGCACACACACTGCTATTATTCCAATCGTTTATAAAACTGGCTGATTAATAATATAAACGCTAGTTTAGAAAATATAACCCTAATATTTAATTAAATTCTTTTCTTTTTAAATCCCAATTACAATTATATATATAAAAAAATAGAAGTATAAAATAAGACATTAAAATTGATCAAGCATAGGTTAGTTTTTAAAGAAAGTTAATATGTTTAATATTTGAAATATAAAACAATAAAATAGCTAACACATACATTGCCTATATATGTGTAACTTTTACTTTTTAACAACTAAATTAAATATTGAATAGTTTACATGTGTGTATTATCTTTCTATCAACACACAAACAATTAATTGTTGACCCACTCTCTTTCTATCTAAAGCTTTTAGAACTGGATCTTGTAGGGTTTAAACTTGGATACCCTACAGCTTCCCTTTATTGTTATATAAAAATTGTGATGATGATTTTTGTTTTCCATTTTCTTACATGCACATTACGATAAATTTAGCCAATGACTAAATTGTAATGGCACAACAGTCTCCCCCTTTGAATAAAATCATCAGCACTTTTGTTTTAACTATATCTAAACAAAAAAATCCTAACTAATGAAATACACTAATAATAATGAACACACTAATAATAAATAAAAAAATCTAAAATACTGGTAAATATCATACTTTTCATTAGAAAACCTAAATTTATTTGGAGATCTTTGCCAAGATACTCTGCTGAAGAATAAGGGATCAAACTCCTAGCATTATAGGTTCCTTTATTCCCATCAAGAGTAGCAAGCATAAAGGCATTCTCTCCTATTTTCTTGGTAATTTGGAATGGCCGTATCTTTTAAATCACATTGCTGTCTGCATATAATTGCATATGTACATCCAGCTTATTTTTAATATGGCCATTTTTTATCTTGACTGGATATTTTTAAAACATATCCGGAGGACTTATTTTATATAACCTCCTATTACAGACTCCATTTAGAAATATGGACTCTTGGTACCATAGGTAATATACCTTGAAGTTTTTCAGAGAGATTGACTCTCTATATCATACATACTTTATTTTAAACTTTTCCAGAAAGATAGACTCTCTGTACCATATATAAGGCACTTTTAACTTTTCTGGAGAGATTGACTCTCTGCACCGCATATGATTTATTTTCAAAGTCTCTAAAAAGGTTGACTCTCTGTACCATACATAAGGCCCACTTATATTTTCTAGAGACATTGATTCTCTGTACCATATATAACCTGCCTTTAACTTTTTCAAAACATTTAAATTTTTTAAAGAGATGGATTCTCTGTACCATATAAAATCTGCCTTGAATTTATTTAAGAAGATACATTTCTGAAACCATGCATGCTGGTTAGTTAATAACTTGAGAACTTTAGACTGTTGAAACTTTGATTCTCTTCTGGAAATAGTTGGTTTCATCTCCCCGATTGCCTCTTTTAATGTTATCATATTATCTTGTGTGTGGAGTTTTTCCTCCATCTTCCTTTTCTTCACTTCATAATCCACTTCCATCAGACATTTATCTCTTGCCTTATATGTTCTCTTCCTTAGGATTGGCTTTAGAGCTTCCTCTTTTAACATAATCATCTGATCTGTTATATCCTGTTGTTCCTTCCACTCTGTTTTTATTCTTTGATGTTCATGATCTGTCCTACTCTGCTCTGGGGTCATCTCATGTATTCTTTTTATTGGGAGGTTTGATTTTACCACTTCTGTTGGCATCTCTACCTCTCGAGACTTTGGGATTTGAAGGTCTGTATTGGCTAGTTTATTTATATTTTTATCCAATTTCTCCTTCCTTTTTTTATTATCAGTGGTCTGGCTATCCAGCTTATCTTTTACCACTGGTAGCTCGGACTGCCTTCTCCTTTTATAACTTCTATAGATCTACACACCCTTTCTATTTTATCTTCTAATGAAGTAAACCTGTTCTTGTACTCTATATGGGATTTTTCAATTTTATTTTCCAAGGCTCTAATCATTTGATTGTTATTGTCAATAGAGTTAACTAAATCTACCCTTAAACCTTCTATACTTTTCTCCATCTTTTGTTCTAGATTTACCATACCTTGCTTACTATCTTCTCTGAGATCTTCTCTTAAACTCTTTATACTGTGCTTACTATCTTCTCTTAATTCTTCTCTTAAACTTTTAAGCATCTGCATTAACATTTGCATTTCACTTTTACTCATTTTATTAAAATTTTAATATATTTCAATACATATCCCATCTTGCTTCCCTGACCACCAAAAACCTACACATCATTTACCTGTCTGACACCTATCTTGACCAACTGACTGATTTGCTTTTCACCTTATTATGCATTCCAAATACAACAAAAAATATTTAATATCCTTATTTGCTGAACTACACAACAATAATCCACATGTCTGTCCACAATAGCCCAAATTATACATTCATCTATTCTCCTAGAGATCTGACAGATATTGACAGTCCACAGAATGACTAAGTTCACAATCTTGAGATAAATAAAAGAATCCAGTCACAGCTCTATAATCACACAATGCATCATGAGCACTCAGAAGATCATCGCAATTCGATCACCTTTAGCTACTACAACCCTTGATTGAATGATGCAAACTCTGTTGCAATAAAAGAAGTATTAAGACTTAGGGGCTAAAGAGATAAACTATGCTTTGCTCTCTCTCTTGGAGTCTTATGTGGCAAGTATCAAGGAATGCCCTGCTTATTATGAACTTACAGTAACTAGGCCTTGCTCTCTCTCTTGGAGACTTAAAGGCTGTTATCATGGCAGGACTTCTGTTAACTGCTTCATGATAAAATAAGAATAACATATAAACTGGATTGGAAAACTATGACATGCTGTCTCTCTTGGAGACTTATAGGCTGGTATCATGGCAGGACTGCTATTAACTGCTTCATGATAAAATAAAGATAACTTATAAATTGGGTTGGAGCAGTAAATGGTTTTGATCATTCATGTGTACATGAATACATAGCATTATCAAGGCAATGACAAAACTCTCCACTCATCATCAAAACTGCAATCTAACCAACAAACTCCAATGATCAACCATATAATCCAACCTCCAAAATCATAGACTTTTTACAAAATGAACTCCTCAAACACACATGAGGCTACCATTCCATAATTCAACACTATTACTATTCCTATTCTATTTGGCAATAAATCATTTTATTGTTCCAAAAAAAAATTCTATTATTTCTTTCACCTCTGTCTTAAGTGATATTCATCTATTTTCAAAATTAAGAAAAAAAATCCAAGCTGTTTTATGGCTGTACCCATTTTATCATCATCAATGAAAAATTAAATCATCCTGAATGTCATCATATACAAATCTAAAATGAGATTGTATGGCCAAGAAAATTTTGTAAGACAAAAAAAAATTTTATTCAAAAAAAATTTTACTAAAAAAAAAATTTCTTTTTTTAACCACACATCTCCCATCACTCTATAGACTACTTTTTATCTCAGTTATGTGGTAACACATATCGAGCCCCACGTTGGGCGCCATTGTAACAAAAATTTAATGGGAGCAAAATTTATGGGAGAGAAAATAGTTATTAAATATTATCATACCATATATGAGTAGTATGGGTTATTAATACAAAAGGCATGGCAAGTATTTCTATAACTAGATCTCTCA
The DNA here is from genome assembly GCA_028023455.1 of Epiperipatus broadwayi. Classification (NCBI taxonomy): domain Eukaryota; kingdom Metazoa; phylum Onychophora; class Udeonychophora; order Euonychophora; family Peripatidae; genus Epiperipatus; species Epiperipatus broadwayi. The sequence goes on along the minus strand of JAQFVV010006261.1, from coordinate 4,926,440 downwards.
AGATATCCCAATATCAATACTTATGAACAAATTATTAATAACGACTATTATAACTCAGATATATGGAAATCAATTGAGGTGAATACACTAGTAACTCAATAAAGTATCTTCTCAGGTATATGGTAAAATAGACTATCCACCTACATTTCTTGGTTTGATGTTAAGTGCATCTTTAAACAAATACCAAGTGAATATGGTCTAGCAGGGCGCCACTAGATTATCAGAATCTAGACATAGTTATATTTAATAACCTTTCACATGTACCAGGTTTGAATCCCTTTTTGGTACTTTATTTCTCATATAAAAATGGGAGATTTGCTTTGAGAGCCATATCACTATATGCACTAATATAAAACATCTTTAAACCAACATGGAATATATAAAATTTATTAGACATAAATCCTTTCTTATAGCTTAACATAATAAATGTTTTTCAATATTCTCTTATAAGTTTTACTAGCTCAGATTATATTAGTTGAGGATGGCCATTCACTCATCCTTGCATGAAAATAGGTGATGTGATGGTGGTTATTATAATACTAAGAGATCACTCATTCATTATGAAATCAATTATTTATTTATGGCCTTTAAACATTTAAACAGCTCTTAATTAAAACGTGATGATGACAATAATGATAATTATAATGATAATGACAATAAGAATGATAACGGTTTCAACCACAGCTTTAGGACTAAGCTTAATCATAAACCTAATTTTCTAAAGAAATTCATAATTATTCTTAATTTTAATATGTCTAATTTGAACTTAAATAGCTAATATTTAATTTATACCTTGATGATGAATGATCACACTTAATAAAGACTACTCTTAATGAAACATATATGCCTTGTTTAATAACATAAACTAATATTTATTACTGCACAAAATTTCTATATCTACATGAAAATTTATATTAACAATAACAATAATTATAAATGACTGTTTTAACATCATAACATTAGTTTTTAAAGTCTTCCCCCTTTCCTGTAAATGTATTTAAAATTGGATGTCGCATTGACCATGATTTTCACTCCACGAGAAAATGTCTCAAAAAAAATAATACAAAAATAAACACTCTTTTTTTTTCTCTTTTGCACACATACTCTTATAAATCTAACATGTAAATAGAATGTCAAAAATAAATGTTAGTAAAATTGGAGAGAGCAAGTTTAGAAACAAGTTTTAAATCATTTTCTCCCCTCCCTTCTACACTCTGAAACCTATACTTTCTTAAAACAAATAATTTAATATTTTAATACTGCTTTCACTCACACTTATACACTGGTATAGTATTATTATGTATGTGAGTGTTTACCCCTTGAAAACCAAATATTATTTAAAACCAAAATAATAATACAAATAAAATTATTTTACACATTAATATTTCATAACTAAATTAATAAACAAACAAATTTTATACATTCAAAATCATTTATGAAGCTCAAGGCTATTATTAGTAAGATATTCTTGATTTTAATCGATCTGAATTGTCTTTAAAAGTTCTTTAAATAAAATATACCACTTTATTATTAAGTTTTTATTAAAACTCTGATATCATAAAGAAAATAGATATAAAAAGTCATATTACTGATTCTTCATTTGGCGAACTTCCAAGTGTTCAAATTTGTCCTGTATAAGGTATATATATTTCTGCAGCTATTATTTTCGTTTTCTTTGGAACAATTTTGCTTGTTGTTTATTATTATTTAATGATGATAAATCTAATACGGTTATCTGCCTTAGTTGACTATTTAGAAATTCTTATTTTAGTTTTAAATTTTTTTTATTCAGCATGATTCTCATCGTGAATGAAATGTAGCAGTTGTCTTCACATTTTTAGACTTTCTTGGGTTTAAATTCAGTGATAGGAACAATTAATTGGACTCGATGATTAATCTTTATCAGTATATTAATTCATTTTCTAATTTCCGTCGAATACAGGTGAATGTTTTTTCCTTCCATTTACAACATTTTATCTCCCTCAGTCAGTAAGAAGGTGTAGAATATTACTTTAATTCAGACATCTTTTCTTTCCTATATGTTATAAATCTCTGCGATGGTCAGGCAAAGATGAGACATATACAAAATTTTTCTACCCCGCCATTCTTATATCTTTAATCTCCAAAATTCAATATGAAAAAAAAAAAGATTTTAAATTTGGAAATTTGGTAAAGTTGAAGCGCTTGTCTCTTCACTTTAATATTTTTAAAAGTCTATCTCACAATAATCAAACAATAATAATATGACCCCTGATTTTTCTTCAGACTGATATTTATATTGGATTTTTGAGTCAACTCACCAATTAGAGTCAGAAATGTGATTGGCTATTTTTGACCCATTTGCTTTTTAGCTGGAAAGTGTGATTTTTCTTTTCCAGAAACATTAACAAAATCACACCTGGTTTTTCAGACACTTGCTTTGAAGGTAAAAAAAATAGACTTAATCCTTTCTCATCATGTATATCTGTGATATCTAAAATTGGAGTTTCTTTCCTTTGATCCTGAGATGAGACAATTTCTAAATTAGAGTTCCCACCAAGATTAAGCTTCAAAATGACAAACAATCATTTAGAAAAACAAAATTGCTACAAAATATATATCTGATTCAACAGTTTTTTCTTCCTTAACACAAAAATTGTTGAAAATAATAATAATTTGACAGATTTAACCCTTCTTTTCAATATATAATAAATGTAACTTTATGTATGTAATATATTCAAGCACACACACTGCTATTATTCCAATCGTTTATAAAACTGGCTGATTAATAATATATATGCTAGTTTAGAAAATATAACCCTAAAATTTAATTAAATTCTTTTCTTTTTAAATCCCAATTACAATTATATATAAAAAAATAGAAGTATAGAATAAGACATTAGAATTAATCAAGCATAGGTTAGTTTTTAAAGAAAGTTAATATGTTTAATATTTGAAATATAAAACAATAAAATAGCTAACACATACATTGCCTATATATGTGTAACTTTTACTTTTTAACAACTAAATTAAATATTGAATAGTTTACACGTGTGTATTATCTTTCTATCAACACACAAACAATTAATTGTTGACCCACTCTCTTTCTATCTAAAGCTTTTAGAACTGGATCTTTTAGGGTTTAAACTTGGATGCCCTACAGCTTCCCTTTATTGTTATATAAAAATTGTGATGATGATTTTTGTTTTCCATTTTCTTACATCCACATTATGATAAATTTAGCCAATGACTAAATTGTAATGGCACAATATATATAATTGAATTTTCATTTATGCTCCTTATAGATAGATTTAACTAAGTCATATAATATAGTCTAATATATCAGTATATAACAACAATAAGTGTGTGTATATAATAAAAATAATAATACATAAACGCTCTTTTTGGAAAATGTTAACTTTTGTTCTTTTCAGTAGGTTGGAACACTTATAAACTAGATTGCATATATAGCGATATCTATCTCTTATGTACATGGAAAAAACACTGAATAAATGCATATTATACAATTTTCCAATCACTTATCATTAGCCAATTATTAATTAAATTAATTTGTTTTATATATATTCATACAATTATTTTTGTTGTAAGTAATATCATTGTCTTCATATATTTTTTTTTTTGTATTTGATGCTTTAAACAGTTAAAACGTTTATATTTTTACACAATATATTTTATGTCTATATTTTAAATAATGAATATATAAGGCAAATTCATTATTTCTATTAATTTCATTATTATGTTCTTTCATATAATTGTTTCCCTGTATGTCCTAGAAATACTGTAATGAACTTACATTGAATACGTGCATTTGCAGTGTTGTCATTAATTAAATAATGTTTTGAATTAATATGTGATACCCTAAATGTTATTCAGCTTTAAATTCTCTTCATGCTCTATATCTTGCAAAATACAGGTGTTAGCAACTCATAAAACTCAAAGTGCACTACTTTAATTTCTTCTGTTTTAAAAATATTTATTCCAGAGCATGTGTTAGAGATTGAGATTGATAAAACATTTCTAAAATATAAATATAAATAACATTCAAAAGGATGACTTTTTATTTTTTATGCTCTTATGAAAATAATTTATTTAATATAACAAAAATAAATTACAAACCATCCATTTTGTACAGTGAAATAAAATTATTTTGTGAACTAAATTATGTACTTTTTTCTTCTTTATATAAAAATTTTTATTACTTTAATTAATTTACTTAATCAAGAAGGGTGAAAGTCTGAGTTTAAATCCCGTGAATATTACATATATAAATGGAGGTTTAAACCTGTACAATGTATTAATCAAGAAGTAGTAGATTTGTTATTCAGATTAATCTTCACTTTTTCTTCTATTTGTTTTTTCTTTTATCTAAAAGCTGTTCCAGAGTCGATAATGAAATACCAAGTTGATCATCCTATAATAATAAACATAAATGATTAGTAATATATTTTCAAATGTCAAAAAACTAGAATAAGAATTAATAAAATGAAAGTAAAATCTCATGTTAAAAGTTATTAGTTATGTAACAGATTTAATGACTATCCTTTTATATTTTTATAAATACATATATAAGATGTCCCAAAAGTCTATCATTTCCTTACTATTTGACACACCATGAAGCATTTTGTTTGCTTCCATAGCATGGTAAAAAATGGCTTGCATCCAGACCATGAGCCAATAAGTCAAAGTTATCAGAATGATTATGAATTATAGGAAAACAGAATCTAAGTGGAATTTGAAAGTGATGAATAAATGATAAGAATGTTCATAGCTATTCTAGTTCATTGCAGCAGAGATCTCTCCACAAATTATCTTTCAAACAAGAATATAAAAAATAGGATCTATTGTATTTATAAGATTCACAAGTGTAATACTTATAAATTTCAGTATGTAACTTTACTAAAAGGCACCACTAAATAATAAATATAGACTTCTTTATTATAACAAATGTGATTTAATATTGTTAATTAATATTAAAAAAATATCAAAGAAAGAAGTTAAGTTTTCTGGCAAAGTCACAATTAAACAAAAATGTTGGGAAGCTATAAATTATGAAATGAAACTCTTTTAACTAATAATAAATTTTGAAGTATAAAACAAGGTTATTCAGCTTGAATTACATTTGGACACGTATTAATTAAGCATATCAGCATTTGATATTTTATAATTAGAGTAACAGTCAAGAATAAAAGAAATGTTATTGTAATAGCTACTAATATCTAAATTAATACAGCAAATCAAGAAATACATGTACAATCCACAATTAGAGACATTGCCAAAACAAATCAAGCCATTTTTGATATTAATACCTAATAACAGTAATCTATACACTGAGGGATATAAAACTAAGCAATGAGTTAAATGACTTACATATGAGATTAACTTTCTACTATAATATTCTACAAAGTGAAGCAGTCAATCTTGGCTTAAGATTGAGCTTCATGGTTCTATCTACTAACCAATGTTTAAACCCTATATCCCACCCTGCTCCTTTAGTTGCATATATATATTTGATGTATATATTTGAGATGCATGCCTAAGTTATACAAATATATATATTTGATGTATATATTTGAGATGCATGCCTAAGTTATACAATTTTAACTTTTAAATCCTAACATTTTTTAATTATTATGAATTATTTTTATTAAAGTGCATAGGTGCAGCTCATATATATATAAAACAAAATATTGATTTTTTTTTTTTTAAATATTTTATTGTACATCATTTTAACTTTTTCTTCTTAAACTGTTTTTTTTTCTATTAAACTGTATATTTTTATAAAATCCAAGATGGAAGATGCAAATGTTAATTATCCAAAAATAATTAAAGGGTTGGAAATATAATTTTGTTTTAGTCTTGGGAAGGAATTTTTTATTAAAGTTTTTAATTAAAATGAAATGGGGATTAAGATTAATGATTGTACTTTTGTTAAAACATTTTGTCAAATGTATTTCCTTTCTGGAAATAGATTTGAATATATTTTTGGAATGTTATCTAACAATTGCATCTTCAAAAACAATGGATAAACAAAAAGTAATTTTTTTTTAGATTGGAGATTAGATTTAGAGCCAAAATTAAGAAATTAAAAGCATTCTAGAAATAACTGAGCAGTATATAAAATGGGTCCATTTTGACAACCAACAGATAAGCTAGTATTGAGAAAACTATTGTTAACATACTACATGTTGCTGTGAAATTTAAAATAATATAGTAGTAAGTCCACCTTCTTTCTGACCCTTGAGGGTCATTTTCTGCTGCTGTAGAATGAATTAAAGACCAAACCTGAAAACTTTGGAATGCTGATCAAAAGTTTGCAGTCACCAAAAACTCACTTGCATCTTCAATTGCCATGCATGCGCCATATTGTGAAAACAGATTTTTAAATTTCTACCAGGTAATTCTATACTATTGTTTGAAAATAAATTTAATCTGACTAATCTCAAATCCTGCTATCAAGATTTCTACCGACACATTGTTTAATTTTATCTCTTTAATTATGTAAAATGCAAATTGCTCTCAAATGATTTTTTACTTAATCCTATCTCATATGCTCTAGCTTTCTTTAAATTTGGTGCCATCATTTATTTATTATTTAATTTTATATGTCTATTTTAGTTATTATTAATATGCCAATCTCAAGCCATCTGATGAATTGAATTTTGTAAAATCTTTTCTATTCCCTATACATTTATTATAGTGGGATAGTGTATTATTTGTCTAAATTATAACATACCAACAAGGGTAACTTAATTTAAAGCAGTAATTTCTATTTCATGTTATTAGTGACATTCATCCATATTGCATTACTGACACATTCGGCTACACTTTGTGAATTTATATATATATATATTATAATTACCACCGATATTTTCTAAATGCCATTGTAAGCTTCTACCTGTAGCTTCGAATGAAGATATTTGTGAGCATGGTCTGATTCCATCTCACACACCAATCTTACCCATGGATAAGAATTATCTCATCGAAAATGTAAATAAGGGTTCTGATATATATCTATTTATGATAGTGCATCCGAACCAGCTCAATCTCAGGGTTTGGGGACTATAGTCTAACTAGAGAACAAAGCTAAAACAACCCCAACTAAGTCTTAGATGTCTATTCATTCTGTCCGATAATTTATTTGTTATAAATCTATTAATCCAACCCGTATGTTATCATAAAATTTACTCTATTTATTACTACACTTAATACCAATAAAATCCCATTTATACACGTATATAAATATATCAATATTCAAGCTCACAGCCCATTTACTCTGATACACACATATATATTCATAGATGCATCAAAATAGTACAATTATACATCGGAGCTGTTTATTTAATGTTGTTATTTTATTTAATTTAAAAGAGATTTATTATAGCAATTAATATTGAGGCAACACTAGTTTCTTTATCAACACATTAATTGAACATATATTTATCGCAAACGTCAATTTACCTTAAGTACTGTTGACTGTTCACATGGTCAAAGACAAGTTCGCATTTATAATTCCCCACGAATACTGGTCTGGTTGATATAATGGATGGTAAATAGTTCCAATATGGTATATTGAATAGCTTATCCTGGAGGTGGAGTAGATGATTCACTCGCTTTATGAAGGGGTCCAATTTTCAGAGATCTTTCATCGCCATTACACTTGATGAAACAAAATCTTTTTATAGCGAAGTTCGTAGGTCCACTTCAGATGAGTTCCACGACAACTGTCCACTGGATTGGTTAATGAAACTAGCACTATTGAATTACCCTGACATTTTGGGTGAGAAATATTAATAAACTTCTTAAGAAAAATTTTATACGTCCACACAATCTGCAGTCCAAGCCGCATCTCTTCTTTTTCTTTTTATCCCCTCTCCTTTCGAGCAAAAAAAAAAGTTCTTTTGTTTTTCACTCTTTTAACTTTGTAAAATTTTCTTATATAGATCCGTACGCCACTGACCAGTTCTTCTATTGTTCTTCAAAATACCCACTTGACCAGTTTTCGGACTTAGTGACGCCAGTTATTAACTAGACTGCCTACAGCAACTGATTCATTTCTCTTTCTGTCCTCATATGTTCAAGAAATTAATTAACAAAAGAAAAACACATGTTACCGACAATATTATTAAAACCAGATTTAAACGAAATTAGCGGATAAAATATATACGAATAATCAATTACAATTTATACAGCTCTGTATATAATTGATTGTAACCATCACCGTTAATACATACACACATTTTACACTCACATATAGAACTATATTTATATAAGCATACACACATAACATTCACACTCCTTGTAACAGGATTCGAATGACTATCTACATATATAGCTTTTTGCATATAATTGCTCAACATCAACACTCAATTAGCACTATTGCATTTTCTCTTGTATTCAAACCCCATCTGTTACATACCCCCCTGGTGCAATAGCCTTCAAATACCTTCTGTGTATTTGAACGGCTTCTTAAATGACCCCTCCTTATCATTTATTTTCTTCAGCAGCCCCTTTCTGTTTCGGTGGCCATGGTCCCTTTTCTTGGACAAACTTTGGCTTATCTGGTGGATGTTGAGCTTCCGGTTTGTATTGCCATCTCGGTCTGTGGCTATCATCACCACCTTTCCTATGCGTGACATCCCCGCTAGCATGTCCTTCTTCCATCCCAAACTTAATACTTTGCTGATCTTTGACTTCCTCCCCTTGCTCCAACGGTATGTTATGGTCATATAAACTCATATCCAGAGCATTAAGCAGCTCTGCCACTTCTCCGATGGATGCCTTCCTCACCCCCAACATCATTCTTTCCACATTCATAGGCATGTTGTGTCTTACAATTCGCATGATATGGCTTTCAGATAAGTGACACGCATCCAGTGTCCTTAGTCTCGCCACTTGGTGATGAAAAAATTGAGAAAAATTTTCTTCCTTTCCTTCCTCATATTTCTCTCACATCACTTGGTACTGCAAGAGTTCCTGTCAGTCTTCTGACCAGAAAGTCTCTCGTATCTTCTTCTGGTACTCCTCGAAGGTTGTGGGCTGTTGGGACAATGAGTCCCACCACTCTTGGGCATTCCCGCTTAGATGGCTGTATGCTACCACCAATTTACCTTCCTCTGGCATGGGATTCATGCCAAAGTTTCTTTGTAGGCTTTGCAGATGTTCCACGAGAGCTTCCCCCATTTGACCTTCAAACTGCCATATCTTTAAAAATGGTTCACGTGGGTGTGTACTGCCATACCCATACATTTACCCATATGCTCCAGTCTTTCAGTCTCACTAGACTTCGGCCCCTGTTCTATATTCTTCTCCCCTTCATCTAAACTTCCTTTTACTTCTTTATCATCAGATTTTTCTGCCCTTTCCTTGCTTTCTATCCCTAGCCTTTGTTCTATCTCCTGAAATCTCCGTTCGAACCTCTCGTCCATTTCCTGAAATCGGAGTTCAAGACTTTCTAATCTTTCTAAAATCCTCTCCAATACATTTACTACCTTCTCTTCCATTGCCTTCTGCTTTTCCCCATTCTGTTTATTTTTGGGCTTCATTTTCTCTCTATTACTATTTTAATTACGTGCCAGGTTTGTCACCCCGGCTTCCAGTGGTCCACCGCATGACCCACCTGATAGACCTTTGTCCCTCCTTATTATCATATTGAACAATATTGTTTTATAATATCCCAATGTTAGATAAATTCTTAAACCTGTATTTTATAAACCGTGACTTTATATATATATCACAGGACATACGTCAACGCTATTTTCTCCTCTGACCATTTGAGAACTTTTCCATCCGTATATTCACACCGCAAAATATGCCCATCTACTATATTTCCAATATGTGTTCAAACTCTTTCTGATTTATAACAAAACTATCACTTTTATTTTTCCCCTTTTTTTTTTTTAAAAAAAAAATCTCCAACTCTCATTTGTAAGCTCTTTTTACGTTACGTTAGGATGCCCTTTTAATGCCTGTTCTCTAACATTCGCAGCCCCATTAGTTGGGACGCCATTATAATTACCACTGATATTTTCTAAACGCCATTGTAAGCTTCTACCCGTAGCTTCGAATGAAGATATTTGTGAGCATCGTCTGATTCCATCTCACGCGTCAATCTTACCCATGGATAAGAATTATCTCATCGAAAATGTAAATAAGGGTTCTGGTATATATCTATTTATGGTAGTGCATCCGAACCAGCTCAATCTCAGGGTTTGGGGACTATAGTCTAACTAGAGAACAAAGCTAAAACAACCCCAACTAAGTCTTAGATGTCTATTCATTCTGTCCGATAATTTATTTGTTATTAATCTATTAATCCAACCCGTATGTTATCATAAAATTTACTCTATTTATTACTACACTTAATACCAATGAAATCCCATTTATACACGCATATAAATATATCAATATTCAAGTGCACAGCCCATTTACTCTGATACACACATATATATTCATAGACACATCAAAATAGTACAATTATACATCGGAGCTGTTTATTTAATGTTGTTATTTTATTTAATTTAAAAGAGATTTATTATAGCAATTAATATTGAGGCAACACTAGTTTCTTTATCAACACATTCATTGAACATATATTTATCGCAAACGTCAATTTACCTTAAGTACTGTTGACTGTTCACACGGTCAAAGACAAGTCCGCATTTATAATTCCCCACGAATACTGGTCTGGTTGATATAATGGATGGTAAATAGTTCCAATATGGTATATCGAATAGCTTATCCTGGAGGTGGAGTAGATGATTCACTCACTTTATGAAGGGGTCCAATTTTCAGAGATCTTTCGTCACCATTACACTTGATGAAACAAAATCTTTTTATAGCGAAGTTCGTAGGTCCACTTCAGATGAGTTCCACGACAACTGTCCACTGGATTGGTTAACGAAACTAACACTATTGAATTACCCCAACATTTTGGGTGAGAAATATTAATAAACTTCTTAAGAAAAATTTATACGTCCACACAATCTGCAGTCCAAGCTGCGGCTCTTCTTTTTCTCTATATCCCCTCTCCTTTCGAGCAAAAAAGAAAAGTTCTTTTGTTTTTCACTCTTTTAACTTTGTAAAATTTTCTTATATAGATCCGTATGCCACTGACCAGTTCTTCTATTGTTCTTCAAAATACCCACTTGACCAGTTTTCGGACTTAGTGACGCCAGTTATTAACTAGACTGCCTACAGCAACTGATTCATTTCTCTTTCTGTCCTCATATGTTCAAGAAATTAATTAAGAAAAGAAAAACATGTGTTACCAACAATATTACTAAAACCAGATTTAAACGAAATTAGCGAATAAAATATATACGAATAATCAATTACAATTTATACAGCTCAGTATATAATTGATTGTAACCATCACTGTTAATACATACACACATTTTATACTCACATATAGAACTATATTTATATAAGCATACACACATAAAATTCACACTCCTTGTAACAGGATTCGAATGACTATCTACATATATAGCTTTTTGCATATAATCGCTCAACATCAACACTCAATTAGCACTATTGCATTTTCTCTTGCATTCGAACCCCGTCTGTTACAATATATATATATTCTAACCTATTTATCCAATTAAAGAATTCGGAAATAATGATTCATATATGAAGATCTTCACCCGTATAGAACGGTAACAAACCATATTTTACCTAATAGCTTGACGTTCGGTTAGTTATAATAATTCAGCTACAGCGATATGCAGTCAAGACAGAGATAGAATAAAAAAAAAATTATCAATAATAAAATAAATTTAAAAAGCAAATTTAGAATAAACTACCATTCTCTCTCTATCCAAAACACATTCTCTGAGCTGTAAGTATTTGCACTGTTCGACAATGATGATTTTTTCATGTCATTGTTAATATTACTGACTAAAACAAAACGTTCATTAATTTGCCAATATGATCTCAATATTTTATTATTATACAATTAGATGTTTCAATCCCTTAAGCCATGCCACGCTTGTAATATTGATCATAATTGATCACTCCTTAATTTAAGAGCACTTATAATAATGACATTAATCTCAGGGTTCTCTGTTATATTTAAGAAAAATGCTCGGCATTCTCTGTTATATTTAAGAAAAATGCTCGGCAGTATTGTGTTGTCGCATATGACTGACATTCTGGTTGGCTATAGGAAACATTTACCTTATTTAAATTCTAGGTATCTTCATCCCCATATCAACTATTATAATATTTAAAGAGATGATAACCATATTCAATAACAACGCATAATTTTGAATAATACAGCCCTTTTTATCTAGAATCTCAGTCGGAATGATGAAAAGACAAGGGTGCTTTTGTGTCCTTCCATCATCCATGACAACACAATAATTTAACTAAGATTTATTACTTAGACACTTCACTTAAATGTGTAAGGAACAATGTGCAACCAAAGCTAGTAGTTTGGGAATAAAGTCATTTTTACACACACATAAAATAAAATGTCTTGGTCTGAAGTTTTCAATCCCATAAATAATTCTTATTAAACTAAAATATAATGAAATATTCCAATCTGCTTAAATTTATCTGTCTGGAGTATTGAGTTTTAGGAGTTTAATGATTTCGGACTCAAGGAAAGTATTGCAAGTATTATGCAAATACACTTTTATTTAGCACACATGAAAAATGACTCTAAACAACGTGTAACAAGACTATAATTTATTATTAAAGTTTAGCAAGATTATATTTTATTATTACAGTTTAACCGGACTATACTTTATTCTTAAAACACTAAACAAACATATATAATTTATTCGATCCCATATGGATAAAACAACATGTAACTAACATTAATTTGTCTATACTTTTAGACCTGGATTAGAACTACTACTTCATCTTTTTACAATTATTCAAATTGAATAAAAAAAAAATATTATTATTGATACATCAACTCATCCATTTAGTGTATCTTACATGAGCTTCTACTTAACTTTATTAACTAAATATTAGTTTTGAAATGAAAACAATCTGATTATATGCAATACGTAAAACGATTTTTTTTAATGATAATATATTTAATTAAACGATGGTTTGTATTTAGATAACTTATTATAATTTATGGGCTATTTATCAAAAGTTACACTTACTATTTTTATATTTAACTTAATACCACTTAAGTTGTGATACACACTTTATTCATAAGGATAATTTACATTATTAGTGTTACTTACTCATTAACCAAAATTAAACATTGTATTTGAATCCTCCATTGGTAAAGAAGCGTTTCTAAATCATGCAATTTGAAACTTACTCTCTCCATTGACTTACATGTGAATTACTAGCAATATTCCGCCGCACAATCCAGATATTGATCATAGTACTAGTGCACTATTTATACTAAAATGGATCTTGAGGAATTAACACCTCCAATATACCCGTTATCTTGCCCTAACTTTCTAAACAAAACACAATAATCAACACCTTCCGTGGTGGAATTATCTCTATTTTCTCATGAGGAATATGGAATAACACTGAAGGTCAGTAGAGTTAACTACTACATTAAAATATTTTGGTGGTTTCTTGCCTCTTACTTGGGCATAATACGAACACACACCAAATATAATCTTCTCCTGGCATTTAAACGAATGAAGTATACTAAATGCGAGATAAATTCTTGATCGTCCTAACTATGAGAAGCGATCACTTGGGCTATAAAACATGCCCGAATATTAGATTTAACTATTCCCCTCATGGAAAACAAAGCTTTTGGGGAAATCATTTTCATCCCACAAAATAAACATATTATAAAGATTACCTATGCTGATATTAAGCATATACTGATGCTTTATCTGGGCAAGACAAGCAAATACACTAATTATACTAAAATTATGTTACGGGGTATACTTAGATCAACATCTGAAATCAATGGATATCACAGAATAAAAGTATAATAATTTTCATTTTACCAAAGGAACATTCAACAAGTAATTGGTGGCATATTATCTTGAACTAAATAAAGTGAATGTGTTAATAAAGAATAATTGGGAATAAGTTCCTCAATTAATACAGTATAAATTCGTTTCAAGCTTTAGACAAGAAATACCTTGTATAGCAATTCTTTTTAATTACTTCTGATAATTTTTTTTTTATTATTATTTACTTTACCTATTAAGTATCTAAATGTTTTTCTTTTACACATCTAACATATAAAATTTATACCCATAATTGCATATAATAGTTAAAACACATTTTATAAAAAAAAAATTTCCATGTCAAATATAAATTTAACCTAGAATAATTACATGAAAACATACCTTTATGATTACAAGGTCATTTAAATATTACTTGACTATACAGCCTTTAACCTGTTGATATAAAAAAAAAAATACACATAATTTTACAAATTAGTAAAAAAAATCATTACTTAACAAGTGCTTATTATCTCACTAGAAAAATGTTTTCCGTTGGGCAATTTATCCAGATGAAGAACTTGATCCAGTCGTAGTTCACGAAGCAAATTTAAAATAAGAAACACATTTTATTATTTCATTTATATAAAAGTTGCCTCCATTCTGGTGCACTTAATAAATTAGGCAAAGAAAAACATAGCAGCGTTGGATGTTAACTCTTCCTTGAATTAAACTGCTATAATTTTGGGATCCAAGAAAACAATACATATTCTAATGTAGACGAATATTTTATTCTAAACGATAACACACACAATTCTTTTCCTTTTCTATTATTGATGATACGTACCATTTTTAGCTAGCTGGCTTATGAATAAAAATAATGCGCGAATTTTCCAAGATACTATTATTATAATGACTGCAGCTGACTTACGTGGATATGAAGTTTTAATGACTCCAATTGATGTATAATATAACATATTATATTATGGTTATAATTAAGTCACTAATGTTTTTAGTTTTTGTTCCTACTCTGGGAATTGTAATTTTTCTTTAACAGGGAATTCTCCGTAAAATGCACACATACAAATTTTCCGATATTTGCCTTGAGAAAATTTATATTTTTTTTTAAAAAATATACAGGTGCATAAGTAAATATCATTTATCATTAATATTATTTCTAGATAATTTTCAGTGAATAAAACATATTTTAACGTGGGGAACTTACATTATTTTCAAAAGCAGACAATTTCTTTTAGAAAGAGCGTGAAATGTTTCTAGTTAAATTTCTTTGGCTTTTATAATATTTCTTTTAATTATAATTTTTCTTTTATACCACGAAAAGATCATTAAATAAAGTAAAGTTAACAAATAATTGATTATTTCCTGGAAATTACTTATATTACTTATTTTAAATATAATGACATTTTCCGTGATTGCTGTAGTTAATACGGTCATTTTGAACTTTAGCAGAAGATAGTATATTTTTGCGTATAAAAAGCTTTAAATAGGTCGATAGCAAAAGAAGATCAGGATGTCCCACCAAAAAGGATTAGCCACACATTATATTATTAAAATTTTATTTGAATTATATTTATTTCTGCAAATAAAAATGAAAAAATTTTGTTACCCAATTTCAGCACTGCTCCTTCCTTGAAAAACTAATGTCAGACAATCTTTCTTCAAAAAAAAAAAAATTGGCGGTCTTGTTTTCGCTGTTATTTTTTCTTTTTTTTTTAGCGACCTCTTACAGAAAAATAATCATTTAATTATACCATAAATAAAAGAAAGGAAAAACCTATTACAATTATATAATTTTAGTATTATTTAACTGGATTACAAAGTAATTTGACAATATAAAAAAAATTAATAAATACATTTAATTAATAATTAGTGATGTATATTTCTTTTAAATATAATTTTCTACAAAAATAAATTATCAGAAGTTATTGTGCTTTATGATAAGACACTCATCCATTCTCCCTCACTACCCATCCAAAATCAATTACTGTTTATGATATGTGCTTTTATACTATATTAAATTGCTCTTATTGTTAAAATTTTAATTAAATTATTCATGCTCTTCTTCAAAATGACACTGGATTACTAAATTTATTAGTTATTTACTTAAAACACGTTAAAGTGAGTAAATAGCATATTTTATTAATCACCTAATATTATTATTATTTTATCTTTTTATTTTCTAAAAAAAAGGATAGCATTGTTTTCCTGTGGAAATAATGCCAAATAAACCAAGTGTCAATAACACTAGGTTACAATTCTCCCACTGTTATAAATAAATAAAAAATAAAATAACACATACATTATTAATATTTCTTATTGTATTGCTAGGTCTATATCATAATTCTCTTAGAAGTTAATAAATTCAATCTTACAGATTTAATTTTGTTTAGGATATGGTAGTAAGCTTCGGGCATTATAGGTACCTCTTGTTCCATCAGGGTTTGAGACCAAAAGGCATTCTCACCCACTTGTTTCACAATTTCATAGGGGCCTTCATAAAGATTCTAAACATATGTTTCTGGAGATTACTCACATGGGGAGTTCTAATTAAAACAAAATCATGAACTTTAAAAGGATGTGGACCGGTTTTGGAATACCGAGTGCATTTATCACACATCTTTCTAAGGTTAATTCTAGCCATTGCTTGGTCATGTTCTACATTAATATTTTCCGCTATTACGGGTAACGGTGTCTTGATTAATAACGGTTCAGGTCTACCGAAATGAAGTCGAATTGGAGACATCCGAGTAGACTCATTAAGTTATATTTATGTAATTAATCACCTGTGATAACTTATTGACCCACTGTTTGTGATCCTGTTCCATGTATACTCGGAACAATCGACTTATCTCATGCATGATTCTTTCACTTGGGTTGGATTGGGGGTTTCGAATAGAGCACATGATATGTTGAATAGTTTGCTTCTTACCCCACTTTTTCCATGTACCCAAAATGAATGCAGTAGCGTGGTTGGTAAGTATTGAAGCTGTTTTTCCTATTAATGGAATTTGATATGTTTCTAAGCACTTAATCACATTTTTAGCATCTGTTTTTGGAACTGGGTAAGCAGAGACATATTTGGTAAAAACGTCATACATCACAAGAATAAATTTTTGACGGTTGAAATGTGGAAGTGGCCCATAAAAGTCCAGTGCCAATAATTCATTTTGCTTACTGGGTAGTATGGGTTGAAGTGTTCCTACATACGATTTATTTTGAAACTTAGTTTTTAAACAAATCTCACATTCCCTAAGTCTACGGGTGATGGATTCAGACATCTTAGGAAAATAAAAATGCTTCTTCATAATAGGTTCAATTTTCTGAAATCTATAGTGTCCATATTGGGAGTGCACATAATCTATGAGTTTATTTACTAAACATAAAGAAATAATCACTCTCCAGGAAGTTTCATCTCCCCTTTTTAATTTCTTCATTAAAATCCTATCTTTAAACCTATACCCCTCTCTAATTCTATCAGCATATTTACTTTTCTGATCTAGTTTAGCTGGATCTGATAAGAAGTTAATTATTCTCTCCAGTCTAGCATCCTGTGCTTGCAATAATCCTAAATTTGTATAGTCTCTAACTATTTCCTCCTCTAACAAACTAGACATATTACAAATAATTATATTTTCGGTACTGGGGTTCTGATAATTAACAGAGACAGGATTATGGCTAAGAATATCGGCAATGACATTATCCTGTCCTGAACAATAGATGATTTCATACTGATATTGTTGAAGATAGAGGCTCCATCTAATTAATCTTTCATTATTGAGGTAACTCTTGTTGAGGAACTCCAAACTACGATGATCAGTTAATACTATAATTTTTGATCCTAATAATATTTGTCTAAGTTTTTGAAATCCCCACACAACAGCTAATGCCTCTTTCAATGGATTTTACATTGATTCTACTGGACTAATCATTGTATGTAACTCAGAGATTACGGGGTTATTATGACCATTATTGATTTCCTTAATCTGAGTTTCAGATACATTTTTACTATGAACAACTTTATCCATAATAAGGTCCATAGCTTGCATACGACTTTCTAATCCTAACTTATAATTTTGCCATTCACAGTCTATTCTTTTAGAACTGTCTTTTAGGCCTACCTTTAAATGTTTAATTTGTTGCTCTAACTGGTTAATAGTTTCATCTTTCTCTAACTCAAGTTTATCTTCTAGCCTTTGATATACTGTACTCTCACACTGAGTCATTAATTCCCCTATTTCCTCTTTGAGATTATTATGTAATATTTCTGAATTATTCTTTAATATCTCATTAAAATTTTCTACTTTTCTTATAACTTGAATTAGCTCACTTTCTAGATTTTTATTAATCTCACATTGGGTCACCTCTTGAGTTTCTAACATAGCTATTCTGCTAGTAATCTAACTCTGACATCCTTTTACTACATTGTCAGGTTCAAGAGTTATATTTTGGACTTCTTCTTTTAAGTTTCTAAACTCACTCCTAGCACTATCTAATTCTCCCTTAATACATTCTATTTTATCCTGAACTTCACTGTTTAATACTACATATTGACTTTTGAAGTCCTGCTGAATAGCCTCGATCATATTTTCGGCCCTTTCCGACTTTATTTCGATTTCTTTCCTAATTTTTATTTCTAGTTTTTCGGAGGCCAATTTTGACTCTTCTACATGGTTTTTTAACTCTTCCCTTAGGTCTTTGATCTCCTGTACGTGATTGTCTAATTTACTGTCCAAATTTTGAATTTGATTCTTTAATTCACTTTTTAATTCACTATTGGAATTTTGTATTTGACTTTTTAATTCATTATTTGATTTTTGTACTTGACTTTCTATTTTACTTTCTGAGTTTTTTAATTCACTATTTAAATTTTGTAGCTGTGTAGACAAATTTTGTAATATTGTAAATATTTGGACTTGCTCATCCCCAGGTAGATCTTTATTTACTTTAGCTTTTTTCGGATTAACTTCATCCAAAGATTCTTGTTCCTCTCTTACTTCTACATGAAAATATGGTGTTTGTGTATCCGGGGATTGGAGCTCTTGGGATTCTCCCAAATCCTCTGAAATATCCGGACTATCTTGGTTTTCACTCATATTTAAAATTTCACTCTTTCTGTTATTTGACAGTACTGAAATTAGTAATGAACTATTAATAATATTGATAAGAAATTATTGACAAGACATCCTGCCTTCCTGCCTCTCCTACCAAAACAATCTACACCAAAACTAGGTTCTGATAATTAATATCCCTAAAGTCCCAATATTAACTACCGAATATTCTTTTCTCATATGCTACTTGGTCCATAGAAATCCCACCAAACTATTATGCAATATGGTATAAGTGCCAATCACATCACCAGACAAGCAGATCATCATAAATGATAAAATCATTACAATATTTTATGGAATTGCTTACAGACCACAACATCATAAACTAACAAATTTATTTATTCAGTGGCAAAAGATTATGTCATAAAATAGACATTCATATAATATTTTATGGCTAAAGAAACAATTTATCATTGGCAAACATTTTCAATCAATGAACAATTAATTCATTCACGTGCAAATAATATTTATATTCATTTCAAGAAAATTTTACTAAATCTATTGTGGCTAACTATAGCCATCGATGGCCCCTATAGTTGGGTGGCCATTTCTAACCTATTTATCAAATTAAAGAATTCGGAAGCATAACGATTCGTATATGAAGATCTTCACCCGTATAGAACGGTAACATACCATATTTTACCTAATAGCTCGACGTTCGGTTAGTTATAATAATTCAGCTACAGCGATATGCAGTCAAGACAGAGATAGAATTTAAAAAAAATTATCATTAATAAAATAAATTTAAAAAGAAAATTAGAATAAACTACCATTCTCTCTCTATCCAAAACACATTCTCTGAGCTGTAAGTATTTGCACTGTTCGACAATGATGATGATTTTTTCATGTCATTGTTAATATTACTGACTAAAACAAAACATTCATTAATTTGCCAATATGATCTCAATATTTTATTATTATACAATTAGAAGTTTCAATCTTTTAAGCCATGCCACGCTTGTAATATTGATCATAATTGATCACTCCTTAATTTAAGAGCACTTATAATAATGACATTAATCTCAGGGTTCTCTGTTATATTTAAGAAAAATGCTCGGCAGTATTGTGTTGTCGCATATGACTGACATTCTGGTCGGCTATAGGAAACATTTACCTTATTTAAATTCCAGGTATCTTCATCCCCATATCAACTATTATAATATTTAAAGAGATGATAACCATATTCAATAACAACGCATAATTTTGAATAATACAGCCCTTTTTATCCAGAATCTCAGTCGGAATGATGAAAAGACAAGGGTGCTTTTGTGTCCTTCCATCATCCATGACAACACAATAATTTAACTAAGATTTATTACTTAGACACTTCACTTAAATGTGTACGGAACAATGTGCAACCAAAGCTAGTAGTTTGGGAATAAAGTCATTTTTACACACACATAAAATAAAATGTCTTGGTCTGAAGTTTTCAATCCCATAAATAATTCTTATTAAACTAAAATATAATGAAATATTCCAATCTGCTTAAATTTATCTGTCTGGTGTATTGAGTTTTAGGAGTTTAATGATTTCGGACTCAAGGAAAGTATTGCAAGTATTATGCAAATACACTTTTATTTAGCACACAAGAAAAATGACTCTAAACAACGTGTAACAAGACTATAATTTATTATTAAAGTTTAACAAGATTATAATTTATTATTACAGTTTAACCGGACTATACTTTATTCTTAAAACACTAAACAAACATATATAATTTATTCGATCCCATATGGATAAAACAACATGTAACTAACATTAATTTGTCTATACTTTTAGACCTGGATTAGAACTACTACTTCATCTTTTTACAATTATGCAAATTGAATAAAAAAAAAATAAATATTATTATCGATACATCAACTCATCCGTTTAGTGTATCTTATATGAGCTTCTACTTAACTTTATTAACTAAATATTAGTTTTGAAATGAAAACAATCTGATTATATGCAATACGTAAAACGATTTTTTTTTTTTATGATAATATATTTAATTAAACGATGGTTTGTATTTAGATAACTTATTATAATTTATGGGCTATTTATCAAAAGTTACACTTACTATTTTTATATTTAACTTAATACCACTTAAGTTGTGATACACACTTTATTCATAAGGATAATTTACATTATTAGTGTTACTTACTCATTAACCAGAATTAAACATTGTATTTGAATCCTCCATTGGTAAATAAGCGTTTCTAAATCATGCAATTTAAACTTATTCTCTCCATTGTCTCTCCATTGACTTACATGTGAATTACTAGCAATATTCCGCCGCACAATCCAGATATTGATCATAGTACTAGCGCACTATTTATACTAAAATGGATCTTGAGGAATTAACACCTCCAATATACCCGTTATCTTGCCCTAACTTTCTAAACAAAACACAATAATCAACACCTTCCGTGGTGGAATTATCTCTATTTTCTCATGAGGAATATGGAATAACACCGAAGGTCAGTAGAGTTAACTACTACATTAAAATATTTTGGTGGTTTCTTGCCTCTTACTTGGGCATAATACGAACACACACCAAATATAATCCTCTCCTGGGATTTAAACGAATGAAGTATACTAAATGCGAGATAAATTCTTGATCGTCCTAACTATGAGAAGCGATCACTTGGGCTATAAAACATGCCCGAATATTAGATTTAACTATTCCCCTCATGGAAAACAAAGCTTTTGGGGAAATCATTTTCATCCCACAAAATAAACATATTATAAAGATTACCTATGCTGATATTAAGCATATACTGATGCTTTATCTGGGCAAGACAAGCAAATACACTAATTATACTAAAATTATGTTACGGGGTATACTTAGATCAACATCTGAAATCAATGGATATCACAGAATAAAAGTATAATAATTTTCATTTTACCAAAGGAACATTCAACAAGTAATTGGTAGCATATTATCTTGAACTAAATAAAGTGAATGTGTTAATAAAGAATAATTGGGAATAAGTTCCTCAATTAATACAGTATAAATTCGTTTCAAGCTTTAGACAAGAAATATCTTGTATAGCAATTCTTTTTAATTACTTCTGATAATTTTTTTATTATTATTATTTACTTTACCTATTAAGTATCTAAATGTTTTTCTTTTACGCATCTAACATATAAAATTTATACCCATAATTGCATATAATAGTTAAAACACATTTTATAAAAAAAAAATTTTCCATGTCAAATATAAATTTAACCTAGAATAATTACATGAAAACATACCTTTATGATTACAAGGTCATTTAAATACTACTTGACTATACAGCCTTTAACCTGTTGATATAAAAAAAAATACACATAATTTTACAAATTAGTAAAAAAAAATCATTACTTAACAAGTGCTTATTATCTCACTAGAAAAATGTTTTCCGTTGGGCAATTTATCCAGATGAAGAACTTGATCCAGTCGTAGTTCACGAAGCAAATTTAAAATAAGAAACACATTTTATTATTTCATTTTATATAAAAGTTGCCTCCATTCTGGTGCACTTAATAAATTAGGCAAAGAAAAACATAGCAGCGTTGGATGTTAACTCTTCCTTGAATTAAACTGCTATAATTTTGGGATCCAAGAAAACAATACATATTCTAACGTAGACGAATATTTTATTCTAAACGATAACACACACAATTCTTTTCCTTTTCTATTATTGATGATACGTACCATTTTTAGCTAGCTGGCTTATGAATAAAAAATAATGCGCGAATTTTCCAAGATACTATTATTATAATGACTGCAGCTGACTTACGTGGATATGAAGTTTTAATGACTCCAATTGATGTATAATATAACATATTATATTATGGTTATAATTAAGTCACTAATGTTTTTAGTTTTTGTTCCTACTCTGGGAATTGTAATTTTTCTTTAACAGGGAATTCTCCGTAAAATGCACACATACAAATTTTCCGATATTTGCCTTGAGAAAACTTATATATATATTTTTTTTTTTTTAAAAAATATACAGGTGCATAAGTAAATATCATTTATCATTAATATTATTTCTAGATAATTTTCAGTGAATAAAACATATTTTAACGTGGGGAACTTACATTATTTTCAAAGGCAGACAATTTCTTTTAGAAAGAGCGCGAAATGTTTCTAGTTAACTTTCCTTGGCTTTTATAATATTTCTTTTAATTATAATTTTTCTTTTATACCACGAAAAGATCATTAAATAAGGTAAAGTTAACAAATAATTGATTATTTCCTGGAAATTACTTATATTACTTATTTTAAATATAATGACATTTTCCGTGATTGCTGTAGTTAATATGGTCATTTTGAACTTTAGCACAAGATAGTATATTTTTGCGTATAAAAAGCTTTAAATAGGTCGATAGCAAAAGAAGATCAGGATGTCCCACCAAAAAGGATTAGCCACACATTATATTATTAAAATTTTACTTGAATTATATTTATTTCTGCAATTAAAAATGAAAAATTTTGTTACCAAATTTCAGCACTGCTCCTTCCTTGAAAAACTAATGTCAGACAATCTTTCTTCAAAAAAAAAAATTGGCGGTCTTGTTTTCGCTGTTATTTTTTTTTTAGCGACCTCTTACAGAAAAATAATCATTTAATTATACCATAAATAAAAGAAAGGAAAAACCTATTACAATTATATAATTTTAGTATTATTTAACTGGATTACAAAGTAATTTGACAATATAAAAAAAAATTAATAAATACATTTAATTAATAATTAGTGATGTATATTTCTTTTAAATATGATTTTCTACAAAAATAAATTATCAGAAGTTATTGTGCTTTATGATAAGACACTCATCCATTCTCCCTCTCTACCCATCCAAAATCAATTACTGTTTATGATATGTGCTTTTATACTATATTAAATTGCTCTTATTGTTAATATTTTAATTAAATTATTCATGCTCTTCTTCAAAATGACATTGGATTACTAAATTTATTATTTATTTACTTAAAACACGTTAAAGTGAGTAAATAGCATACTTTATTAATCACTTAATATTATTATTATTTTATCTTTTTATTTTCTAAAAAAGGATAGCATTGTTTTCCTGTGGAAATAATGCCAAATAAACCAAGTGTCAATAACACTAGGTTACAATATATATATATATATATATATATATATATATATATATATATATATATATATATATATATATATATATATATATATATATATATATATATATATATATATATATATATATATATATATATATATATATATATATATATTACATGCTTCTAATCTGGGGTTGTGACAAGATTGAACCCATAGATTTCATCTCATATCCACTTATTTCATATAGAGGGCTTCTGACAGTGATTCCAGTATGCATGACACATGCTATGCTTATCTACTTTTTTCATATAAAGGGCCTCTGCATGTCAATGACATCCATGACATGCCTATCCACTTTTCTCTAAGCACAGCCCAAGAAGGGAGTCTTATACTTCATTTTCATCCAGAAGCACAATCTTTTTCTGTTATTTCTTTGCCACAATGTCAGTTCTGCAAACTTCTTCATATTATTGTTTCTTTTGCTTCATGAACTAGTATTGATGTTGTAATCTTAAAATTGAGCTTTGCTCAAAATATATATAAATGCCAACTACTACTAGTTTTATTAATTAAATTTATTTCAATCTTATACAATCCCATTGTCGTAATTTGTTATTTATGTATTTAAGAGTATTTGCCTTGGGGGAAATAAAACATTCTTCTTACCAGCACTAATTAAGAGAATTTTCATTAAGTATTTTGTCATATAATCATATATATTTTCAAATGTATTTTATTTATTTTCATGACCATAATGGTGTGAAAATAGTTTATATTATATCTGTAATGAATCTCAGAATGCTTCCCAAAATAATGTTAGTCACCATGTTTCAGAACCATAACCCAAAGTGTTAATAGCAATTTCATGTAAATTCTTTCTAATAATTGATTGGCATCTTAAAATTGGACTCACAAAGATGTGCGTTTATTTATAGTACATGTAATTTAATTACTAAAAGAGCATATGAAAAATAATAGCATGATCATCTACTGCTTGGTAGACCACTTGCTCATTCACACACACACTAATGTATGCAATTAATATTAAACTATTTTTATTGTCTAAACTTATTTGAGTCATTCAAATTCCATTTCTCCACTTCCACACGTACAATTACATATATGAATATTTTAATTTAGTTAATATTGAATCTCATTATCTTCTCTGCCCTGCTAGTGGGCCAGATTTAAAATAAATTCTCATATGCCATCATTATAGGTTAATCATTAGGGGTTTGATCTGGGATTTAGGGAAGGTTCGAATTCAGGTTGGCCCTAACCTAAATCTCATGCCAGACTGGGTTTGAAGTACATTTCATTGAGTTCCAGCTTATGTTAGATGGATCAACATGTTTTGACTGGTACAATAATAGCATAGAAACAACAACTATTCGTAAAACTTCATATATAAAATATGTAAATACTAATTCATCATTATAACTGTATTATTTATAAAAATATATTATCCATGCTTAAAAAAGTATTTACTACAAAAATGAAGTCATTGTAAAATGAAAACAAAAAAATACATAACTAGAACTAACCAATAAATATCAAGCTAAATATATCAAACAATATCTCAATTGCTAATACATACAGTATCAGTCAAATCTCACATATACAAAATAAATATTTATTACTATTTAAACAATCATTATTTAAAATTACAAATATCATTAAATAACACATTATATTGTACCGGTATAAATCCACCACGCTTACTCATACACAGTACCCGAGTTCAAACCCAGTCCACGTTTAAGAATAAATTCCAAAACGCCAACTAAATTCAAACCCAAACCCCGGTATGACCAACCGATGATGACTTTATAACAGCACGGGGTTATCCCTTTACTAGCTCAACTCAGAACACAGACTAAATTACTTACAGTTATATATATATATAGATCTATTATACTCTGGACATTGGTACGGTCATTAATGTAATGTATATATTTAAGTTGCCAATACAGACAGTAGGTGACTAAACAGACTTCGAGAGTAATGAGTTGGAAGACACAAAATTAGATTATATAAATTGTTTAATAATAAATAGAAAGCATAAAATATAGTATTCAAAAGTACGGTAAGACTTCCATAAATATTCTATTATAATTAGCTACTAGTCTTTAGTAATCATTTTACCTGGTAACAAACTCATACCAATATTTGTGTAGTGAAATGATTGACGGGTGGCTAAGGGAATCAGAGCATTTGGCATTGAAAATATTTATCTACGATTTTATTAAGTTATTTTATCCGAATAGATTCGAGCCGTTGCGTGTACTAATAGTTGGAGGGTGGTTTCGTATAAATATGATATCTAAGATTGATGTACTAGTGGTTGCCTATATTGAAGAGCCCTACAGTAATTACTTGCGGTGCATCAACGGAATACTGGGTGGCTTGTTCTTTGACAAGGCTTAATGCCCTCAAGTAGATCCGGGACACTACAACCAGCCGGGATTATGTCGAAACCCTGTGATCCAAGAAATAACCTGGGAAAGAATTGTTTTCTTCCCCATATGGTAGTATGGCGAGACGCTAACTTCGGCGAAGGAAAGGCATTGCCACAGTCATCGAGGACGAGTGCTTGAAATGAATTTGAAAAGGGATTACACAAAACCGGATAATCAATTCGTATATTTCAACGCAACAGACTGATATAACTATTCCAATAAAACATGGCGGAATCAAACTGACCGCGAAAGCAATAATTAATTAAGTTTACTCTGAACCCCTAAACCCCCAGGTTGTTCAGGCGGTATCGATTTACAAATTATACACTGAAACTATTTCTCATTTCATGTATGCAACTAAGATAATAACTTAGAACCCTTTTACATATTTAAGATTGAAGTATCGGTTACAATAGTATGACGAACAAAAAAAAACATAATAAAGTGATTTAATATCTGCCAACTCAATATATAAAATAATCTTTACTTTAATAACGAACTTCCTTTTAAAATAACTATAATCAATATTATAAACTAGCTTTAAACAGAGTTGGGAAATATTTCTATTGGCATCGTTTGTTTATAGCATAAGTAATAAAAAAAACTATAAATGTCTTCATTTGAATTATTGTTAGTAGATAATATTTATAAACTATTTTCTAAAGACTAGAGCAGAGGAAAAGGAGAAAGAAAATTTACTGACAGGTTTGAAACAATAGCATTATAAACGAAACAAAAACTTACATGTGATTCATTTGATTTACAGATTAACTTATAACATTAAGCTCGGGGTGAAGTTAAAAGTTCATGTAACACAGTTACCCTTCTTTCTTCATCCGGCTTGGCTTCTCACGATGGTATTTCTGACGAACGTAGGCGCGAATTTGAAATTTACTTGGAAGGCATAGTCAATTTGGGGATTGGAAGCTGGAAATCGTGAAGCACATAAAACATGATCAGTCAGCGGCACGAAGATTCAAATTGGCGGGACAGAGATCAGCTCCTGGCACTTAGCCCATCGACATTACGGTTCACTGGTGGACTTCTTAACAAAAGTTGGAGAGATTTCTCTAGCAACTGCTTTGCTGTTTTTTTAGACGACCTACTCTCAGCCACGTCAAAAGTTAGAATCCTAGTTTTTTCTAAGATGGCCTCGGTTGACCTTTTTGTCTGGCTTTGTTTTAGGCCCCACCTACTTTTCTCCAGCCTCCAGCAATCCAGCTTGACCATACAATATCAATTATCCATTTCCATTGTTCCGTTTTCAGCTATCTCTAACTTTAATACGCAATTTTAACTTGACACAGTAATTACAAATATAAATTCCTTATCTAATTTCGAATACAACTTAATTACTCTATACATTTGTACAATACAGATTTTAATTAAAAACACTGATCAAAGGAATGTGACTTTTGATCAGCATTTCTAAACGACTTTGTATAATTCTAAAAGTCTAAAATTTAAGCAAATACACCCGCAATGAAACTTTTAAATTAAGCTGCTATAAATTCACAAACCATGCACACACGAATATTATTTCATGATTTGTGACATTTATGCACGGAATCTTTACATATTTATTTACAAAACATAAAATATATATAGCTCAATTTTTGTGACTTGAAATGGAAAAATCCCATTGCGGGCGAATAGTAGTTCGAATTATCGTACTTCAACACATGAAACTAAGATCGGTTCTTCGATCTGTCTGTTTCAATATGTGTTATAATGTGTATTGAAATATGATATCTATAGAATAAAAATAAACTCATTTGTATTATTTTTAAACATTTCATGTAAAATGTTTTGAATATATTATTTGCATATAGCATTTATATAAATACATGTAATATTGATACAATGTTTAAGAATTAACAATTTATAAATGATAAATATCAGCATAATATTTATGTGAAAAACAATTTATTATAAATTAAAAAAATATTTAATAAACAACTATAGATTTTTTTGTAATTTTAACTTATTTATCAGTAAACACTTTTAACATTCTTCAAATTTAAAATAATACATAAACTTTCTTTATTATGGCATATTTGAAGTATAGAAGATATGCCTATATAAAGTTGTAGAACAATCAATTTTTCAGCAGTTGATGATTGTGAAGTAATCCTATTTATAATACATGAAACTATGAAAAAGTAGTTTATCCATTTGAGTCCTGATTCCCAAAATATTGGGGTAAAAACTGTACTTAAAAGTTCATTTTGAGAGTTTAAAATCCAATGTTTTCTTTTCAATTCAACACCTGATTGTTCTGAAGACATGATCAAAACTTTTTTCATGATAAGAAATTATTCTTGGCTTAAGTTTATTTAAAAGTATTTAAAAACCAAATAATTGTCAATTCTTTCCAATTACCATTTTAAATTCAAGAATTTTAATTTTTTTTAAATTATTTAATAAAATCAAATTTTATTTATAAAAATAGTATATAATGCTTTCAAATAATAATAACTAAATATTTTAAAATATTAAGAATATCATCCTTCTAAATTAATAAAATTTTATTCTATACATTTACTTAATCTACACCCCAAGGAAATATATTCCAAAAACAATATACTATCTCAATATACAAAGTGAAAGGTAATTGTTGTTAAATAGAAAGTAAATGTTACAGTAATAATATACACTCCCTCAGCAGTCACACAATCCAAATAAATTAAATTTTATAAAATTAAATGTCAACATACAAATTAAAAAACAACAACACTGAAAGTAATAATTTAAACAAAATATTTTATTTTGTAAATGTAATAAATGAAATGGTTCACTTATTCAAAATTTATTCAAAACAATAAATATTTTTTTATTAAATAGATGACCTTTAATTGTTTTCTTTATTTAATTATTTATGCACTACAGTGAAACTATGGATGGTAACATGTATACATCATATATTCCCACTCTTAATAAAAATAATGAAAACAATCCACAAACTATAAACACAATATCATCATAACTAACCAAACATTTTATGAATAACTCATGATTAATAAAAACTAAGCCACCACAACAATGAAGTTAATGATTTGTGCAATTGTGTCATATTTAAATTCTTTTATCTAATCTTAGTAAAATTAATAATACAAATATTTTGCAATAATTATAGTCACTTGCATTTTCATATTTTATTTTAATTGGATATTTGGAAAACAAAAATAGGACATCATATAACATGCATGACATTCAATTAATAAAACAAATCCCTAAATTTCTAATGAATATGGATTCTTCATACACAAACTCATGAATATAGTCATTACAATAAACTAAATTTTTACTATTATATCCATAATGGTTAGCCCATTTGATTGTAGCCTCACCATAAATGACATTTCTCAAATGACCAATCTCACATATCTAATACATTACTGGTCTTACACGATAATCAAGACAATTTTTTATACCCTGAGTCAATGTAACTACATATGTGAATGCATACTTTATGATGATAAAACCATTTACACTTCAAAGATTTTAATTCCAATGGAAAAATCTTATATCTATCACCATTATTTAAGCTTGTAATGAAATTTCCTGTGAAAGAAACCTAGTCATTTGCTTTGGATGGCATTAGAGCTAAGCATATATCACAATAGGAATGACCTTCCTTTATTTTAGTTCCCAAATATTGGACCGCTTGTTTTTATCTATTTTGTACCTTTTCCAACTCTGTTATTAAATTGCTGACACTCACTTAATCTAGTTTTTAGATAATGTGGAATTGGGAGTGAAAATAGAAACAGGTAAGAATACGTCTGCCTGAAGCTAAAAGTGGAGCTGTTACAGATAAGATATATATAAAAAAAGAGATGTCTATGTACATGCCGTAAGCTAGCTATAGCTAATATTCGTTTTTGATACATTAGATTTAAAAAAATTAAACTCAATACTTTTCACTGTTACATATATGTATGTATACATATAAATATTAAAGTTTTTAAATCGTAGTTTCATTCCGTATTTTTAAATTTAATAATAAGATTATAAATCCATAAATCATTTTTTTTCTAAAATACAGATAATTTGTATACTATTTTTCACTTTACATTTAATTTTAAAAAATACTGTAAAAATATATATATATATTTTTGTTATGCTATCCTTATAACTTCTGTTATTAGGAAAGAAATTAATTACTTTCTTCTTTTTTTTAAAAAAAAAACAAAAAAACAACTATATATTTACTAAGTAGCAACGTAAAAAAAATTAGTAAAGTTTTAAATTATTGATATAACAAAAATTATAATCATGCAAAAGCTTTTACTTTGATTTACACACACGCACAAAGGATTAGACTAATATTAAAAAAGATAACAGATGCATATAATAATAAATGTAAATATCAATCATAAAAAAAATAAATATATAAATAAATTAAAAAGTAAGATTTAAAATGACTATAAAAATAATATTATTATAATATTATTTAAAAATTAGTTGCAACAAGGTGAGTTAATATATATATATATATATTAGAAAACTCAGATGTTCTTCAAAAAATAGAACTAAACAAAACTATCTAATAAGTAAATTGTGTTTCTTCATGATCATGAAATTTTTGCTAAAGTAAAATTTTAATTTTGATATTAAAATTTTATAAAAAGAAAAAAAATGACTGAAAAAGATTATAAAGACTTTTCTTTGTCTTTTTACGACTTACTTTACCAGAAAAAATCATAATGCCATAATCAGTTTTACCTCTTAAAGCCCTTCCAACACATCGAGTAGCATGGCGCATTGCATCACATGTCAAAAAATCATATCGCCGATCTTGAAGATGGACTTTCAAATATTCTAAGCGAGTGAGTTTAGAAGATGTATACAAAAGAAATTACAAACTTGTTACCATTTTTTTTCTTTAGTAAATATATTTAAATAGTAACAGCTCTCCCATTATTGATTTAAATAGTTTATAAATAAATATTTTTATAGCACTGTAAACAAATCGATTCTCCTTTAGCGATTATTATTTTTCTCCTTTAAAGTCATTGTTTCAAATGCAAGTTCCTTTATTCAGTGATAGTACATCTCTCTCTGCTCTCTTCATTTAGAAAAGGATTGATTTTTTTTACAGAGATCAACCAAAAGCAACATTTCATTAAAGCTATTGATTGTTTTTTTACAAGGAAAAAACTAATATGAATTACATAGAGTCACTGCATCAAATAGAAAAAATAAAACATGATATTCTCAGCAATTTATAAATATTTACAAAACTGATATTTTTTTTACAATTTTATTTTAAAATGTATATATATAAATTTGATCGCACATTCGCAAACAAAACTTAAATTGTAAAAAGTTATGTAAATCAGATGTTATGATAAAGTCTGCCGTTCGTGAAAGATTAAAGTTGAATAAAATTATGTGTGGATGACAAAAGCTGTTGAATGAAAATGGGCTAAATTAATCATATTCTGTCTATTTAACTAGAAGTTCTTTATAATAACTAATTGATAATTAAGAAATATCTCTGCTAAATTTGTTGTCATCAGGTTTTTTTTAATTCCATCAAATGATCTGGAATGGCACAAATTTATATTTATGCTTTTTTTTATTTTATACATGGTGTGTGAATTCTGTACTGGGAGGAAACTGATAACATTAGAAGTTTTGCAAATCACTTCTTAGATGAGGAAAGTGGAGAAAAATAACCAGCCTGGTTGATTAGATACAACACTAAAACTAGTCATTCTCATGCACAAATTCACATAGTCCTCTAAGCCACTGATCATATTTATATTAAGACTACATTTTGAAAATTTCTTGTATACTTTACTTATTCTCCACATTTAATACAAATTTGTCTTAACTCATTTATATATGTTTCTATTACATTGCTATGAAGCCTAGAACACTAATGAGGAATCACACAAAAGGAACATATTTATATAGACAATAGTTAAAAACTGGCCCATTAAAGAAGTTAAATTAAATAAATGGAAAAATAAGCACATTAAAACAATATCCAGAAAAGCATCAACTTAATTTGACTTATATTGTTTTGTATTTAAGTGTTCATCTGTTTCAGAAATGAAATTTGACAGTCTCTGACTTATAAACACCCAGAAAACTTACTTAATGACAATTGAAGGGTTTAATAAAACTGCAAAAGAATCTACCACTTGGTTGGAATCTTTAATCTATTCCGGGCTGGTGTTATGATACAAACATTTTATTCAGCCCCATGATGGAAAAAGTTGCCAACTCCTGGTTTAAACAAATATACATGAATAAATTTTTGAAAATTTAACAAAATATCTTTTTGTGATCAAAGTTAAGGTCGGCACTGATATATTAACATACCTGGACACTTTAATTTCCATCTTTTAAAATATTTTTTCTAAATATATATATTTATATATTATTTTAATGTTTTCGAACAGATTACATTCTTTTCTCCATTTTTTGCTTTTGATTTTTTACAGACACAAGGAAACTTGTTAATTAGGTTATCCTGGTATGGTTTGAAAATAAAACAACAGTTGAATGTATACATTTTAAAGAGTTCTAGAAATACAAAATTATATGTACAATAAATATTTAATGTTTTTATTTTTATTTTTAGAACTATGACATAACAAATTTGATCTAAATACAAACAAAATAACTATTAGGTTTTATATATAAAGTGAGATTAACTGTATCCATGGGATCACCATTCACAGATTCACTTAACCACTAATAAAAAAATATACAATATTTTTAATATGTCAGTAATAAAACTATTCTTTTATAAGACTGTTATTAAGATGTTAAACCTTTTTTAATTTTATCATTAGCAATTTTCATCACATTTATGTAAAAAGGGTGTAACTGAAATCTGTTTCTCTAAATGTAATGTCTAGGGTATATAAGCACAGATTTTTACCCAACCCTCCAGTCTCCACACTAAACAGATATGTTGAATAGATAAATAATCACCAATATAT
Organism: Epiperipatus broadwayi; assembly: GCA_028023455.1. NCBI lineage: Eukaryota > Metazoa > Onychophora > Udeonychophora > Euonychophora > Peripatidae > Epiperipatus > Epiperipatus broadwayi. The sequence goes on along the minus strand of JAQFVV010006261.1, from coordinate 4,892,938 downwards.
GTATTTCATGCTAAATCAGCAATCATCAGTTGGTCTAGTTTACCATCTTTACACATATATGCTATAAGTGCTCATATATATATATATATATATTGTAACAGTCGCTGCCTGCATCTCTACACGCATTGAGCATGACATGCGTTTACTAACATCAAACAGCAATTAAGAAATATTCACAGGCATCCAAAATATACATTACTATAATCATACCTTTGAAAGGTTCATTTACTGCAACCTTTGCACGCCACCTTAAGAAAGAGATTGCTCCCCTCCCCAAGGGATATGATCATGTAATTAATGAAGAGTTATAATCTCTTATATTTTCTTTTTTTATATATAAAATCATCCTGGTAAGTTTAATCCCTGACTAGCTCAATCAACTCATGATCTCAGGATGGTGATTTGTTGCTTTGTTAACAGAAAAAGGTCAAACAGTAATATTATAAAATACACAGCACAATGCCATACTTTAAAATTAGATGTTAAATTTATTAAGTCCTCTATGATTATATAAATATTTACAGAATAAAGATGAGAATAAACACACACACATAAACAATATTAATTAAAATTCAAGCATATAAATAAATTTTAAATAGTTTCATAAATGGGAAAGGAATGGTTTGAAATTCTCCCCTGCTTACACTTTAAACCCAAAACTTGGAATAAATTACTTGTATGAAAACAATGTGTATTGGCCATGGTATGCATGTGTTTCATAAAAAAAATAACCCTCACCCTTCCACTTGTGTTGATCTATACCTTTGTTTAAATTAAAATAATGATTTAGCCATGAGTTAATGATATTTGAATCTTAAATGTTCCATAATATGAGTCCTGCAAGTAGCGGACAATAATAATTATTTGGAACACTTTCGTACACACTTTTATTCCTTATGAAAACTATCCTGCACATAGCGGATGGAATAAATTTACTATTATTAGAAGGCAAAACACATACATCCAATGACCAAACCACCCAATTATTTCTATTTCACTATTTTGAAATATTTCCGATACAACAATGAATTACGTGTACCTTTATGTTAAAATTTCAAAAGAAATATTTATAATTAAATTACACAATTCATTGGTTCATTTAATAATAGCAATATTAGTAAAATACTGAATTACTAGTAATAAGACACAAAAATAGATATAAAAACATAAATATTACTTCCCGAAGGCTTCGTTCTTCTCCGGGCTAGGATTTTGAGGGCGATATATATCTGCTGTGCAGGTGATTACTTAACAGGGCTTCAATGGAGGTTGGCAAATTGTCCATAGCAGCTATACTTTAAGAAATAGAAAGTAACATCACTGGATGGCTATGTAGGTCTTCGAGCGGGACGAATGTACTGAATTTGGTCTCCTACTCCATGTTCATTGTTGTACCACTAATAAGTCTTGATTCCATTCCATATTGCTTCGTTTCTTCTTTATTTAAATGGGCAGTATTCTTTTTCCCTTTGGTTAATACTTATTAAAATATGTTCAACTATTAATGACTCTTCAACTTGTTCAGCATTCCGAAAAAATATTTATTTTTACACTCATAATTCTGCTTTTCTGTCAGTACACTCCGAAAACTATACTGCTAACTCGAAGAGAACGGGTAAGAGTGCCCGTGAGTATGAATGAATATAACCCAGCTAACCAACTCAATTTCACCTGACCAGCCTTTATATAACCCCCATTACATGGTGTATTCTCTCATCCCCTCCACAAGTTATTGCTTTTACATTTCTGTTTTTAATTAAATTATTAATCCCTGTTTTTAATTACTTAAGTCCAAACAAAAGATTTAATTTTAGCTATCTCTTTGGAAAAAATTTGTCTTACGATAACTTTATCTTTTAATTAATTTCAGAGGTTCACAGACCATTTAAATTCCAATCCCTTGATTTCTTTAAACAATAAAATAAAATCACATTTATTTAATTAAATAATTTTGTGTAGGTGTCAAGCCGAATGACCACTGATACAATTTCTACATTTTTTCCCCAAAAACATTATACAATAAAAGAAAGAGGTCATTGGCTTGCCTGCGGTCATGAACATTAAGTTCTAAAAAAAATATAAAACTGTATACTTGTTGTTACATAAAAATTGTTTTTAAGTTTTCCCAAAAAAAATATTCAACAAGGCAACAGAAAAAAAATACAACATTTGAGAATCTGAAATAAAATCAAAATACAACATGTTTACTGATAGGTTACTTGCGAATACATTTCACTTTCCTGCAATAATTTCTTTAATCCCCTATCATATTTATTCATATCATAAATAAAAAAAATATATAGCATTTATTAACAGCAAAATACATATTTACATGTGGTGTCCGCATTTGTTTATTTATAAGCGTATTATCACCATTCATCCTATTTATTTACAATATATTGTGTGTGTAAGCAACAGAGAAAATATACCTGCACAGACCACTCCTTTTATTATAATATGTACATTTGTTTGGGCTGCAACTATGCTTGCAGCCATCTTTGTGGCAGTCATTTAAGACTGACTGTCACAATATATATATATATATATATATATATATATATATATATATATATATATATATATATATATATATATATAAAGATAGCCATTCCTCATAATTTAATGGACAGGCTTCAATCTACTCCAAACTCCAACTCTTCAACAATCCATCCAATTGAAAATCTGATGATGGAATGCTGAAAGGCCACACTGAGGCCGAGATTCTGGTGAAATAAGGTCATTCTGACCTCTCATGTACAGTTCATAATCCATTTAATACATATACAAGGGTTGGGCAGACAAGTCTACTATGTAGTAACTGAAACACAGGCTTATGATATATACCTGAGTATATATATGTAATATATAGGATACATGACCACAGATTTTCACACAACCCACCACTCTCCACATTATCTCATAACACTCATACACTTGAACACATATATGTCGAATAGATAAATAATCACCAATATAATTATTTCATGCTAAACCAGAAATCATCAGTTGAACCAGATTACGATCTCTACACATATATGCTATAAGTGCTCAGATATATATTAAGGTAGCCAATCCTCATATTTTAATGAACAGGTTTCAATATACCCCACACTCCAACTCTTCAACTATCCATCCATTTGCAAAATCTGATAATAGAATGCTCAAAGGCCACCCTGAAACTGAGATTCTTGTCACACCCATGTTGACATAAAGCCAATCTGACCCTTCATACACAGGACATAATCCATTTAATACATATACAAGGAATGAGCAGACATCTTTACAATATTATAACTGAAACACACAGGCTGATTATATAACTGTGTCTATATATGTAGGGTATATGGCACAGACTTTTACACAATTCACCACTCTCCACACTATCCCAAAACTTTGATACACTTGAGCACAGATATGTTGAAAACATAAATAATTACCAATATACATATTTCATGCTAAACCAGCAATCATCAGTTGGACCAGATTATCATCTCTACACATATATGCTATAAGTGCTCATGTATATCCTATATATTACATATAATATATTACATATATAGTTACAGGTACAATAAGCCTGTGTTCAGTTATTACATAGGGGAGGTGTCTGCCCATCTCTCGTACATGTATTAAATGGATTATGTCCTGTAAATGAGGGGTCAGACTGATCTTAGTTCAACATGGGTGTGACAAAAAATCAGCCTCAGGGTGGCCTTTGAGCATTCAAGCATCAGATTTTTAATTGCATGGATGGTTGAAGAGTTGGAGTGTGGAGTAGATTGAAGTATGTCCATTAAATTATGATTGGCTATCTTAATATATATCTGAGCACTTATAGCATATATGTGTAGAGATGATAATCTGGTTCAATTGATGATTGCTGGATTAGCATGAAATGTGTATATCACCATTTATCTTTTCAACATATATGACTTCAACTGTATCAGTGTTATGAGATAGTGTGGAGAGTGGTGAGTTGCGTGAAAGTCTGTGCTCACATACCCTATATATTACATATATAGACACAGGTTTCAGTTATTATATAGTAGAGTTGTCTGCCCATCCCTTACATGTGTATTGAATGGATTATCTCCTGTACATGAGAGGTCAGATTGATCTTAGCTCAACATCAGTGTGACAATAATCTCAGCTTTAGGGTGGCCTTTGAGCATTCCATCATCAGATTTTCTGTTGGATGGATGGTTGAAGAGTTGGAGTGTGGAGTAGATTGAAGTCTGTCCACTTAAGTACGAGGATTGGCTATCTTAATATTGAAATAGTCAATGTCTAATCATCATAGAGCTTCATGCTTCACCATCTACATTAACCTCCTGCGAGGTCGGCAATTTAGACTTTGCTATAAATATATGCTATTCACTCACACACTGTATGCCGAATCATTAGAAAGATTGGTGAACTTAATTTTGTTTAGTAAAAATGAAACAGTAGTTTGAGTGATGCGTATATATATATATATATATATATATATATATATATATATTTTCATCTAAAACTTTTATCATTTACTATTTCATTTCACACAACCATCCACAACCATAACTCTTGGATGGCTTGTGTGACATCACGTCAGTAATTGATATTAAAGTTTTTAACAGATGAACAAAATATTATTTTATATATTTAACCCGTGCAAATCTTCGTTTTAACATATATATATATATATATATATATTATGACTAAAGCAATAATATTATTGCTATGTTTATTGCTGGAAAATACATTTGCTTACATATTTGTAATTATTTTTATATGTGTGCATTTAATGTGACAACAAAGAAAATGAGGAAGGTTCGAAATACTGAAATAATCTTTGTTTAAATTCAGCTTGTTGCTTTTAACTAAAATTGTCAATTGCGAGTATCGAAAACAAATCGTTTATCAGTTGTTGTCAAATGATTTAAAATAGCTAAAAATGGTATTTCGAGCCTTATCTGTATATAAACATGTTGTTAATTAAATGTTGTTTGTAAGAAGATTATAGAGATAGTGTATGGAGCTGAGATCACAATTGTTGGTGGGAAGAGAGGGTATAAAAGGAGCCTATAAGACCTTTTGAAAATTAATTAGTTGCTTTCACTTGATGAGTTAATTGGTTGCTTTCACTTGATGAGTTAGTTAGTTACTTTCACTTGTTGGATTAATTAGTTACTTTGACTTGATAAATTAGTTAGTTACTTTCACTTGAAAAATTGTAGTTAATTACCTGGAGAGTGGACTTTTACGTTCCTGATTCAAAAGTGTTGCCAGACCATCATTTAAGAAGTCAAGAGAAGTTTAGTGCAAGGGAGTGTAAGTAGTGGAGCCATTTGCCTTTCTTTCTTCCTCTCAGAGGACTGTCTACTGGCCATCAAATTCCATCTGACCGGCCATACGAGATGATGTAGAATTGCCAACCTGCCTGCCTGCCACAATGCTGATATCTTAGGTAAAATGATGTAATTTAGAGCTGCCTTAATACAAACATTTATGGGTGATTTATAATTTGTAGCTAAATTAAGTCATAGATCCATTTATGATGTTTTGCTAGTTTTGCTCGTGAACTCTCTCTTTGCAATCCCTTATTAATACTTATGTAATTCTTAATATATGTTGCTTTCATGCTTAATTTATGTTTATATAACTTTATGCGGCTCAATTAAATATATACAACTTATTTTGTTTAATATATATATTATTTTCTCTAATATGTCAGTATCAGCCAACCTTACAACTTTAATTAAATTCATTAGTAAAATTATATTCATTTGTTTATTTAAAATAGAAATCATTTGCTAGGTTGGTTGTATATCTAAAAGTATTTTATTCTGGATGCTTATTTTACTTTGTTTAGTTGCCATTATAAAAGATGCGACACTCAATATAAAATTCTACCTTTTTGTACCATTGCCCGGAGGGCTAATTCTTTAATTAATATGTATATGGTATTGAACTTAAATGTAAATTTTACTAATTTAATGATCTAGAAAAGAGCTATTATTCATTACCATTTGTTAAATGACTCAGGATTGAAAACAGATTATTGTGCAAGAAGCTAGACAATTTCCAAGTTTTAAAATAATATCATATGAAAATTATGTTATAAAATTATATTCATGTCCAATGACATTGCTGTTGATTGGGGATGTCAGAAGCTTGAATCTCCGGCCTATTTTTTCTAAAATCGTTCATAATCAGGGATTCTACTCCCTGTGGAATGTGAGGTTTATGAAATTATGTGCTCTGAATTACAGTACATCCAGATCTGGGCTCTCAACCCCCCAGCCTCTCCTTCAATATCGCTCCACCAGAATGCGTGGACATATCAAATCTAAGTTTGTCTCAAGTATTCTTTTTAAATGATAAAATATCCAAATGCCATGAAGGCCAGATTTCTTTAATGTATGCTAGTACCATTACTCTTGTCTTTAATTTAACCACCATCTGCCTAACCTTAGTAAGTCGCAATGATGTGTTAAAGATAATGATTCATTTCGTAAAAAAAAATATATACATTTGGTTCATTTAGTTAAAATGCTTTCTTTGAAAAACCATTATCAATTCCCATAGACGTAGACAAACATAAATTATTTATTATATCATGTAATCTCATAAATAAAGCACATTGTTTGTTTCTTATTTCTAAAAGACGTCTTTGCCAAACAATGTGAATAAAAGTATAAATAACGGTTCTCCTAAAAAAATACATGATTGAAATCATATATTTTGTCCGTTATCAATTAAATCATTTACTGTTAAAACTGTCATGGTCTTTTATATTTATTTTCATCATCCACAATGTTCTATAGCAAAAGTTTTCTTGAATTAGCTTATTAACTCCACACAAGTTATAAAACACTATAAAATTGTATCTGTAAAATTATATTTATTAAATGAGTGATAGAGAAGATTTTATACAACAAATTCCCAAGTCTTGTAAATAAACAATATTGTCCCAAGCGTGAAACTAGTTTGTAAAATATACATACATTTCCTTAATCTTTTGTAATATATATATGTGTTTGTTTAATATTTATTAAATATATCTATTTCATGTAAATCCTGTTTTGTCATTGAATTATTAGTTTCAAGTTAATATTTAGAACTACTTTCTTTAGCTGATAGCTTAGCATGAATAAATAACTATAATAAATGTAATTTCTGGGCTATTCTGACATTGATCATCATCATCAGTCTGATCTTATGCTCTACCGCTTTGCTCCTGGGCACAGAATTAAAATAATTTTACTATAACCTCAGGATTGTTGTTCATTGAGTCAGAGATTGGAAGAATAGGCAAATAGGTTAGAATTCAGGATTGCTCCAGACCTGTGTATCTCAAGCATGATCGGATTTGAGGAACTTTTGCTTAGGATTTGAATCTTAAGTGAGCATACTATTTTGACCAGTACAATATATACCTGACCACTCATAGCATATATGTGTAGAGATGGTAATCTCGACCAAGTGATGCCTGCTGCTTTAGCATAAAATATGTATATTGGTGATTATTTATCTTTTCAAAATGTGTTCAAGTGTATCAGTGTTATGAGATAGTGTGGAGAGTGGTGGGTTGTGGGATGTCTGTGCTCATATACCCTATATATTACATTTATAGACACAGGTATATAATAAGCCTGTGTGTTTCAGTTGTTATATAGTATAGGTGTCTCTCCATCCCTTGTATATATATGAAATGGATTATGTCCTGTACATGAGCAGTCAGATTGAATTTAGGTCAAAGTGGATGTGACAAGAATCTCAACTTCAGGGTGGCCTTTGGTCATTCCATCATTAGATTATTAATTGGATGGATGGTTGAAAAGTTGGAGTGTGAAGTAGATTGAAGGCTGTCTATTAAAGTATGAGAATTGGCTATCTTAATATATATCTGAGCACTTATCGCATATATGTGTAGAGATGGTATTCTGGACCAACTGATGATTGCTGGTTTAGCATGAAATACATATATTGGTGATTATTTATCTTTTCAACATATGTGTTCAAGTTCATCAAAATATCAAATTACAAACCAATTTTCTTTAAAAAACTTGTTTTTTAATTATTATGACTATATGAATTTTATTTCAAAAGCAACGTTTCGACTATTTATTTCCTTATAGTCTTTTTCAAGCCACTAAAATATACAAAAAAAATAACAAAATAAATAAAATAAATTAAAACATAATATAAATCTAATATACAACATAAAAACATTACCTTCCTCTATTTAAAAAACTATAATTTAAACTTCTATTTAAAACACTCTGTTTAAATTATATTTAGATAAAATACCTTAAAACCAGTCTTATCATCTACAAAAATCAATTAGTCTTTTAAATTCCTTAATATAAAAAATTTTTCCTTTTTTTAAACTTACATTATAATTAATTATAGTTTCTAAAAGTTCTATTATTTGCAAACGATGTGACTAGTTTTATCTTTTATAAAATCAATTAGTTTTTTATTCATATATGGTTTAAATTCCTTAATATAAAAATTTTCCTTTATAAATCTTTCTTTATAATTAATTACTGTTTCTAAAAGTTCTATTTTGTAATTGATGTGACCAGATTTAGATTTATGAAAATAAATTACAAAATAGAACTTTTAGAAACAGTAATTAATTATAAAGAAAGATTTATAAAGGAAAATTTTTATATTAAGGAATTTAAACCATATATGAATAAAAAACTAATTGATTTTATAAAAGATAAAACTAGTCACATCGTTTGCAAATAATAGAACTTTTAGAAACTATAATTAATTATAATGTAAGTTTAAAAAAAGGAAAGATTTTTTATATTAAGGAATTTAAAAGACTAATTGATTTTTGTAGATGATAAGACTGGTTTTAAGGTATTTTATCTAAATATAATTTAAACAGAGTGTTTTAAATAGAAGTTTAAATTATAGTTTTTTAAATAGAGGAAGGTAATGTTTTTATGTTGTATATTAGATTTATATTATGTTTTAATTTATTTTATTTATTTTGTTATTTTTTTGTATATTTTAGTGGCTTGAAAAAGACTATAAAAAAATAAATAGTCGAAACGTTGCTTTTGAAATAAAATTCATATAGTCATAATAATTAAAAAACAAGTTTTTTAAAGAAAATTGGTTTGTAATTTGATATTTTGATGAATATTGTTTATACTGACTATTTTTAAAGAAAAAAGAAGTTCAAGAATAAAGTTTATGCTATGTGTTCAAGTGTATCAGTGTTATTGAGATAGTGTGGAGAGTGGTGGGTTGTGTGAAAGTCTGTGCTCATATAACCTATATATTACTTATACTGACACAGGTACATAATAAGCCTTTGTGTTTCAGTTATTACAGAGTAGAGATGTCTGCCCATCCCTTATATATGTATTAAATGGATTATGTCCTGGATATGAGGGGTCAGATTGACCTTAGTTCATCATAGGTGTGACAAGAATCTTGACCTCAGAGTGAACCTTTGAGCATTCCATCATTAGATTTTTCAATTGGATGGTTGGAGTGTGGAGTACACTGAAGGCTGTCCATTAGCATATGAGCATTGACTATCTTAATGTATATCTGAGCACTTATAGCATATTTGTGTAGAGATGGTAATCTGGACCAATTGATGATTGCTGGTTTAACATGAAATATGAATATTGGTGATTGCCTTACTTTTCAACATATATGTGTACAAGTGTATCAGTGTTATAGGATAGTGTGAAAATCTGGCTCATATACCCTGTAAAAAGGGTGTGTAAATACTGATATAATTTTAATAGCAGTTAAAAATATAGAGTTCTACTTTTAGTTCTTTTTATTTTGATTAAAAATTTATTTGATTTTTTTAAAATTTAAATTGGTTTAATTGTATTTGTTTTATATTTATCCACGACTCTCGAAGGCTCAAACCACCACAATTAATAAAATAATTTAGTACTAAAGATTTATTAGAACTTATACAAACACAATACTAGACAACATGCACAGGCTTAAATATAATTAGTATTTAGACTAAATAAATGTTAAGGAGTTACAAAAAGTTGTAAACACTTTTTCAATATATTCTGACAATGAATGTTTTATTCAATAGATTTTTATTTCCCACAACTATGCTAAATAACTACACGTTACCCAAGTTAAAATCTAAGAGCCATTTAGGCTACATAAAACAAAATAAGATCAGAACAATCTGCGTTAAATACTTGTCGGATTTTTATACCTTCAGATTCCAATACATCTGGGTTTATTACTCGCATACGTTGACTTGTTATCGATGATACTTATTGCGGGACCAATTGCACTTCACAGCATAGAAGAGAACAAAAAACAGCTCTTAATTTTATGATCCCAAGTTTTTATAGTCTTCTATTTCTTTCCTTATCAGAAATTTTCCATTTCCTAATTAGAATTCCTTTGCCAAAACATATAATTAATTTCACTTTCAGTATCTACTATTTTCATAATATTTTTTATCTTTAATAAATCAGTTCACATTTGTTATTCATATCTTTTCATTCAGTCTGTAAAAACCTTTTAATTACTTAAATCTATTCTTTTTCTTTTATCTATATAAATAAATAAATAAATAAAAATATATATTAAAAAAAATATATATATATATGCCTCATTCCTCAAACTGTTTCCATCGTCATTAATTAGTACATTCATTTTTAACTGCTGAAGTATTCTTCGATATTTTTTATACTAAAATATTTATTGAAATTAAAATATTACAGATTAAAAAAATTGAATTAAAGCATTACATATTTTAAAATATTACAGATTAAAAAAATTTAATTAAAGCATTACATATTTCTGACCACCTGATCACACACATGCTGAAAAGCTAAATAATCAGCAATATATATATTTCATGCTAAAGAGCAATCATCAGTTGGTACAGATTATTGTCTTCACACATATATACAATCAGGGCTCAGCTTTATATTAAGATAGCCAATCTTCATACTTTAATGGAAAGACTTCAAACTACTCCAACCCACAACTCTTCAATCATCCATTTCATTGAAAATCTGATGATGGAACATTCAAAGCCCACATAAATGCCAAGGTTGTAATCCTACCCATGTTGATGTTAGTCATTCTGATGCCTCATGTACTGGATAATAATCCATTTATATACATATATGAAAAATGGGCAGACCTTTAACACACTATGTATCGATATGTAATTTAATAAACTATAGGCTTACACACACCTGCACATACATAATGTAATCTATAAAGGATTTGAATTGAGACCTTCACATGACCCTCAACTCTCCATGCCATCTGATATTGCTGACCCACCAGATCATATACATGTTGAAAAGATAAATAATCAGAAATATATGTATTTATGTGAATGCTAATTGAATATGTGTGGAGATAGTAATCTGGACCAAGTGATGACTGCTGGTTTAGCATGAAATACATATATTGGTTATTATTTATCTTTTCAACATGTGTGTGATCAGGTGGGTAAGCAATATGAGATGGTATGGAAGTCTGAGTTTGAATATGTTATATATTACATTATATATTTGCAGGTGTGTAAGCTTGTACAGTATATAAAATTATGTTTTGAAACATAGTGTGTTAAATGTCTGCCCATCCTTCACACATATAGGTAAATGGATTATTCTCTAGTACGTGAGGGGTCAGAATGACTAATGTCAACATGGATAGGATGACAACATTTGGCACTTATGTGGGCTTTGAACATTATCATCAGATTTTCAATGAAATGAATGGCCAAAAAGTAGTAAGTTGGAGTAGTTTGAAGCCTGTCCATTAAAGTATGATGATTGGCTATCTCAATATAAAGCTGAGCACTGATTGTATATGTGTGGAGATAAAACTCTGGACCAATTGGTGATTGCAGTTTTAGCATTAAATACTTATATTGGTGATAATTTCTCTTTTCAACATATGTGTGATCAGGTGGGTCAGCAATATCAGATAGCATGGAGAGTTGATGGTCATGTGAAATTCGGAGTTTGAATCCTTTATATCTTACATTATATGTATGCAGGTGTGGGTAAGCCTGTATAGTTTAATAAATTACATATTAAAGCATTAAAACAATTTATTTATTGTGCAGTTTTTGTTCAGACAATTGCTATTAATAACTTTTTTTGAATATATATTACAATAACAAATTAAACAATCCCTTTCTTCTTTAAAGTATATATGATGTCCAACATTATAAATAACATCACAAGCTTCTTTTCAAAAACTTTATTTCCATATATACACTATATGAACATATATATATATGTTAATATAGTTTATATATGAAAATAAAGAGTTATTGAATACTAGACTATCTCTCAAGGTGTTTATGTAAACAAAAGCTTCTTAGGAGCTATTGGTAAAGCTCCATCTAGTGATCATAAAATGCAAGCTAAAAGCAAGTTATGAAATTTATAACTTGTTTTGTTTATCATATATATATATAATCACATATTATACATTCCAACATTTTAACTGTTTTTTTTCCCTCATTACAATCATTTTCAAGGAACCTTAACAAAAAAGGCATGTCTTTTCATTATACTCTAAATACATATCTCTATAAACTCATCAACACTTCTTTAACACTGTTAAATAAAATTATTTGCTTAAAGTGTTGATGAGTTTATAGTGAAATATAAAAAGAAGCAAAATATAGAGGGAAAAAGAAGAAATAGATAGGAGTTATACATAAGATGTGATATGTTAGACTAATTCCATCATTTTTGAGTGAATGTTAAATGTATCGAAAAATTTTAAACTTTATTTAAACTTTCCAAATACACCAACTTGTTAATAATAACACACAAACAGACAATACAGGTTAGTAATTATTACACAACATTTCGAGTAGTATTATTCTCCACTCTTCTTCAGGTGTTGCTGGTCTATATGCACAGTGACAATATTCACTTAGTGCACTTTTAGATTCTTGAATATTGAATTTCAGGCAAATGCTCTACCAACTGAGCTATTCTGTCAAAGGCAACATATGGTAGAAATTTAATATATTTATATATGAGGGTTGTTTCAAATCCTCCTGAGTCCTCCAATTTTTTTTTTTCTAATTATTATTATTTTTATTTTTTTCTAAGAGCAATATTAATTAGAGGCTTCCATACATTGTGTATTGCCACACTGGGTTGACTTATAGGATTATTTACCATTGTCATATGAGCAGCTTCCTTGAATTTTCTTCTATGCATTTTTTCCTCTTTATCCAATATCTTTGTATTTTCCCACTTGAGAATATGGTCATTAGTACATACATGATCTGCTATGGTAGGAACTTCTGTTTTTTTTTCTTTTTTAACCATTAGTTGGTGCTCCTTCAATCACTGTTCAACAGGCCGACAATTCTCACCAATGTATTTCCTTCCACATTCACATGGTATCTCATAGATGCAGTTTTTGTTCTTCAGCATTTCCAGTTTAGGCTTAGTAGAAAGTAAGCATTCCTCGAAGTGTGGTATGATTTTGGAAAGTAGTTCTAACGTTATATTGACTGCAGACTTTCTTTAACTTGTCTGCCATTCCTGGTATGTATAGATACATTACTGTACCGATAACTGTTTTCTCTTTTGGTATTTCTTTGTGTTGTCTATTGAAGATTTTTCTGATGACTGCTGATGGATAACCATTCTTCATAAGCATTTTTTATGTAAATTCTTTCTTTTTCCAAATCACTAGTTTCTGAATAAACCTCCTTTGCTCTGTTCCATAGTGATAGTACAATTCCTTGTTTAGTGTTTCTTGTATGATTGGATGTATAAACCAAGTATTTGCCAGTGTGTGTTGGTTTCCTATACATTGTTGTTTTTGCCCTGAGGGAGTCTTGTCACAAGAACATCCAAGAATGCCAATGTTTGTTCTTGTTCCGATTCCATTGTGAATTTAATAGTAGGAGATATGTTGTTAATGTGCATCCAGAATGACTGTAATTTTACCTTGCCATGTGGCCATACCACAAATGTATCAACATATCAAAGCCACACTTTAGGTGGACATGGAGTAGTATTTATGGCTGTGGTTTCAAGTTCTTCCATATAAATGTTGCTGAGCAAGGATGATAGAGATGATCCCATCACCATTCCTTGATTTTGTTGGAAAAATTCTGAGTTATATTGAAAGTATGTTGCTGTTACATAGAAAGTTAATAATTTCATTATACTATCAATAGGTAGAGCTGTCTAGTTTGTAGACTATTATCATCACATAACCTTTTCCTTATAATAGACAATGCCTCACCACATGGTACATTGGTAAACAGACTTTCCACATCAAAGCTCACCAATATGTCAGTTCTTTCTATTTTCATGTTCCTGACTAATTCTACAAAGTGCTTAGAATCCCGGACGAATGACTGTGTCCTATATGCCAATGGACTAAGAACTTCGAGAAGAAATCTTGACAAATTTTGACATGGTGAATTTCTAGAATTAACAATAGGTCTTAATGGAACATTGTCTTTATGGATTTTAGGCAGTCCATACAGGTGTATTTGGAAAGTTTAAATAAAGTTTAAAATTTTTGATACATTTAACATTCACTCAAAAATGATGGAAATAGTCCAACATATCACATCTTATAATATACCATCATTAAAAACCTTCAGACATATAAGTGTTATACATATCTCTACATAATACTCTAAATACAAATAAATCTCTTCCATATATCAAACATTAACACTTCAAATTCACTATATTCAAACATATTAACTATACATTATTATATTTTACTTACATCTTTCTCCCTCCTCTCTTTATTATAAAACTTCCTTTTTACATACTAAGTATTTTCAAAAAAAAATATTAGAAACCATCTAAAACACAGTAAACAAAATACTACTTAAATCCATTTAACCCACCTCCAATTATAAATTTATTCCTACTTTAACTATTTTATCTAATTTTCATATCAATTATCTAAATTTCTTTTCTATATTTTTAAATCTATTTAATAATTAATGTAAATTACTTCTCTATCCTTTAACAATTTACTTAAATACAATTTAAACATTCCATATTAAGTACATTTTATTTTATATTCCTATCTAACACCATTATTTCTACTTAAAACAAATTTATATTTTTTATGTAAAATTATTCTTTTACCCTCCTTTCTCTATAGTTTTTACACTTTTCCAACATTCTAATATCAAAGTTTTTATGTCCCAATTCTTTTTAATGTATACATTGGAATTTCTATCATCTAAATGTTATTGAAATCTACATTTTAATCTTTTTTTGTTGTACCAGTATATAAATTACCCCCCCCTCTTACAATTCAAACATTCTGCAATATATTCTTCCATTCATTTTTTCCATTTCTTGAAATTCCGTTTTATTAATTAAATTCCCTAAATTAAATTTCTTTTTATATACAGGTTTAAGAAGTAATCTACTTTGTCCCTTATATTTATTATTTATGTTCTTCATAATTAATTTTAATCTAAAAAAATGTAATTCTTGAAACATTATAACTATTATATATTACATTTTGTATATCTTTCTTATTATTTCTCTTCCTTATTATTTGTGTAATATTTTTGTCACATAATTTATCAATAACTTTAATAGGATAATCATTTTTATACCTTCCTTCTTTAAATTATTAATTCTTTTTTAAATAATTTTTCTTCAGAACATAAATTTATTGTTCTATTTATCCTATTATTATTAATATTTATTTTATGTTCCTACTCAATATCAGAATCCCAATTACTTAAGTAAAATAAATATTATTAATAATAGGATAGATAGACCAATAAATTTATGTTCTGAAAAAAAATATTCAAAAAAGAAATTAATAATATAAAAGAGGAAGGTATAAAAAATGATTATCCTGTTAAAGTTATTGATAAATTATGTGATAACAAATATTATACAAATAATAAAGAAAAATAATAAAAAGGAAGATATACAAAATATAATATAAAGTAGTTATAATGTTTCAAGAAGTACATTTTTTGAGATTAAGGTAATAAAATAATGAAGTACATAAATAATAAATATAAGGGCTAAGTAGATTAATTATTGAACCTGTATATAAAAAGAAATTTAATTTAGGGAATTTAATTAATAAAACAGAATTTCAAGAAATGAAAAAAATGAATGGAATGTATATTACAGAATGTTTGAATTGTAAGAGGGGGGGGGGTATTTTATATATTGGTACAACAACAAAGAGATTAAAATGTAGATTTAAATAAAATTTAGACAATAGAAATTCCAATGTATATATATACATTATAAAGAATGGGGATATAAAAATTTTGATATTAGAATATTGGAAAAGGTTAAAATATATAAAGAAAGAATGGTAAAACACCGAATATTTTTACATAAAAAGATATAAACCTGTTTTACATAGGATTAATGGTGTTAGATAGGAATATAAAATAAAACTTAATTAATATGGAATGTTTAATAAAATTATATTTAAGTAAATTATTAAAGGATAAAGAAATAATTTACATTATTTTTAAATAGACTTAAAAGTATAGTTAGGGATTGTAGATAATTGTTATGGAAGTCAGATAAAATAGTTAAAGGAGGAATAAATTTATATTAATGGGTTAAATGGATTTAAATAGTATTTGGTTTACTGGTGTTTTAGATAGTTTTTAATATTTTTTTGAAAATACTTAATGTGTAAAGAGGAAGTTTTATAATAAAGGGTGAAGAGGGAGGAAGATGTAAGTAAAATATAATAATGTATAGTTAATTTTTGTGTTATTATTGTGAATTTGATGTGTTAATGTTTGATATGTGGAAGACATTTGTATTTAAAGTATTATGTACAGATATGTATTTTTTTTATTATAGGTTTTTGAAAATGTCTGCAAAGGGGAGAAAAACAGTTGAAACGTTGTAAATGTATAATATGTGATTTTATATATATATGTGTGTGTGTTCATATAGTTTATATATAGAAATAAAGTTTTTGAAAACAAGTTATAAGTTTGCGAAGTTATTTATAATGTTGGAGAACATATATTTTAAAGAAGAAAGTGATTATTTAGTATGTTATTGTAATATATATTCAATAAAAGTTATTAGTAGGAGTTGTCTAAAAAAACAGACTAAATAAAGTATTTTAATGCTTTAATTAAACTTTTTTAATCTGTAATATTTTAATTTCAATAAATATTTTAGAGTAAAAAATATCGAAGAATACTTCAGAAGTTAAAAAAATGAATATACTAATTAATGACAATGGAAACTGTTTAGGAATGGGTTATAGAAAAAGCAAATGAATAGCGTTGCGTAATTAAAAGATTTTTGCAGACTGAATGAAAAGAAAGGAAGAATAAATGTGAACTGATTAATTAAAGATAAAATGTTACGAAAATAGTAGATCCGGAAATGCTTTTGGCAAAGGAATTTTAATTAGGGAATGGAAAATTTCCGATAATGAAACAATTAAACGGAAGTCTATAACTCGCGATCATAGACTTAAGTACTCTTATTTGCTCTTGTAAGTTGTGAAGTGCTTTTGGTCCCGCAACTAGTATCGTCTATAACAAGTCATCGTATATGAGGTAATAAATCCAGAAATATTGGAGTCTGAACGTATAAAAATCCGAGTAGTAGTTGTTAAAGTAGATCGGCCTGATCTTATTTTGTTTTATATAAGCCTAAATGGTTCTTAGGTTTTAACTCGGGGAACTTATAGTTATTTAGAGTAGTTATGGGAAATAAAAATCCATTGAATAAGACAGTCATTGTTGGGATATATTGAGAGTGTTTAGAAACTTTTTATAAGTCCATAATATTTATTTGGTCTGTATATTATATTTTAGCTTATGCGTATAGTTTTGCGTTTGTATAATTTCTAATAAATCTTTAATACTAAATTATTTTATTAATTGTGGTTTGTCCCTTTGACAGTCGTGGGCAAATACACAACAAATACAATTAAAGCAATTTAAATTTAAAAAAAAAAACAATGAAATAATTTTTTAATCGTAATAAAAAGAACTAAAACTGCAACACAATTTTTTTAACTGCTATTACATTAAAGCAGCATTTGCACACCTTTTTGTGTAAATTTGATGAACATTGCTAATGATAAAATAGAAAAGGTTTAACATCTTAGTAACGGTGTTATAATTTTTTTTTTTACTATTAAATTTAAAATATTTATTGTATATTTTTTATTAGTGGTTTAAGTGAATATGTGAATGATAATACCATGGATATAATTAATCTCACTTCATATATAAAACCCAATACTTATTTTATTTATATTTAGAACAAATTTGTGGTGTTATAGTTCTAGAAATAAAATAATAGGAAACGTTAAATATTCATTCTATATATATAATTTTGTGTTTCTAGAAGTTTTTAAAAATGTATACATTCAATTGTTTTATTTTCAAATTATACCAGAATAAACTAGGTTTATTGTGTCTGTAAAAAATCGAAAGCAAAAAATGTAGAAAAGAATATAATCTATTTGAAAACATTAACATAATATATGTATATATTTAGAAAAAAATATTTTAATAAAATGCAAATCAAAGGGTCGACGTATGTTTACATACCAGTGCGGCGTTTAACTTTCATCACAAAAAGATATTTTGGTAATTTTTTAAAAATCTATTCGTATTTATTTGTTTAGACCAAGGATTGGGCAACTTTTTTTCATCAGCGGGCTGAATAAAATGTTTGTGTCTTAATGGCGGCCATGAATAGATTAAACGATTTAACAAAAAAAAAAATTGGAACCAAAAAAATGTTATATTACTTGAATTATCAAATTATCAATGTATATTAAAATAAATACAATATTTAATGACGTAAATAGAAATCGATTATAAATAGATACAAAACTACTTGTTGCCCCAGCTGTATTGTTTTTGACTATTTTCAGAGTATTTTGTTACTTACGCAAAGCACATTTTAATTTTTCTGCTTCAATTTTCATTTGTTCCGGTGAAAATAGTTTATATTTTACGAAATGTTTTGTCAAAAAATGAATTACATTCTCTAAGTCCAAAAATAGTTTCGTTAAAAACCAAACATTTTTATCTTCTATATTTGCAAATAAATATCTGAATGCCCAATTATCATTGAAAATGCGCATTCGGTATCATTTTTTCTTTTAATTGGCTTATTTTATATGCTATAAAAAGAACTCTTGCGTTGTTAGCCGAGAGGTATCGCAGCTGACATGCAAGCAAGTAGTTGGTTGCAGACGGTTGTGGGTTCGCGTCCCGTCCGATGCCATGACATATGAAAAATTGCAACAACTAAAAATGATAAACTTATAAGATATATTGCACCAATATTATTTTGTTTTTAGTGATTCCTCCCATAATTTTATATTTTGTAATACAAAATTGATATTTTAGAAGTTGTGATTAAATTTACTGAAACAGTAATTTTTATTTTTTTTAATATCTAGCATTTTATATTTTTCATGGCATTAGGATATAGTTAATGTTATATAAACGTGACTGATAGGCCTAAAGATTACGTTTCGCGCGCGAGTGTAATCATGGGTTTTCTATATTTTGGGCATTTACAGGGTGGACCAAATATGACCGAAGGACCAGCTGTTGCCAACCCCTGGTTTAGACAGCAATTTTTAAGAATGCACATTGTTTAAAAACCATAAATTGATAGTCTAGGGCAAGAAATAAATGGTAATATTGAATTTGAAATGCATATTTTAAGGCGCAAAGTTCTGTGCCATTTTAGTAAAATCTTTTATCTGAAAATATAATAAATACTACAATTATAAAACAAATTATCTTTATAATGGAATTATGCATTTAAAAAAAATCTAAAAACTTATTATAATGAAATAGTCTACATTTCACATTATTAATAAAAAATTGATATAACAACAAAATAAAAAACGAATCTGACAAAATATATAAATTAAATGACAATTTTGAAGATAATGTTAGTCTGATAAAATTATTCAATTAGCATTTTGATGATCAAACTATTGGATAAAAATTAAATTCAAAGAAACATGAAAGAATATATTGGAGCATATAAAAGTATATTTAGATCATCTTATTCTAATTAACATGTAACTTCTAAATAAATATAAATTTTAAGATTAATGTGTTAGATTACAATAATGCAATTCACGATAATTAAATTTTAATAATTAGTGGCTATCATTTTGTGGGATTAATGTGAAATAGATTTGATGACAACTTGATATATCAATTAATTAGATCGAGATATATGTCAAACTATTCTAACAATAGCATCAAAATTATATTTTTAACGTTTTATTTTCCAGATGAAATCAATTTCAATATATCTGTAGTGTCTTGTATGAAAAATTACTTTTGTTTTGCCTTGTAGTTATTAATAAACAATATTTTATATAAATATAATTTATCTAAATCACTTCTGAACACGTTTTAGCAAAAACCTTTTATTGTATATATACATACATGCACCTATGTTTCCACTGTCCTGCAGTCTTCTTCAAAGCCAAATTTACTTTAACCTTTTTTTTTTTTAAAAAAAAAAACAATATTAACAATAAACAATATTAACAATTATTTGAGGTGAAAATATATTTTTATACATTCAAATGTATTTTTGTCTGTTTGTTTAATTTATACAACAAGATAAAGAAAAATATTCTCATTGATGAGTTTTGCTCTGCAGAATTGTTTTAATCACTGAATAATGTTTTACTTCTCTCCTCCCCATCCCCACTTATTTCTGATATCTCATTTAAATTTGAATTTCTAAAAGTAATTTCATTTATTATTTTAATGTTGAATTGGCCAATGTTCTTAATTATAAAGATTACTAAAGAAATATGATTAATCCTAAAGTATAAGTAATTTGATAAAAGTTTTATTTTTAATTGTTAAGGTTTTTTTTAGTAATTCATTTCATTTTTTTAAGATAGCATATAGTTAAACAATTAAAATTGATATATTTGGTAAATAGTCAATGATTTCAAAAGAAGTAAGTTTGAAGATACTAAAATAAATTATTTATTTAGAAAACAAAGCTTCAGAAAAAAGTTAAATTAGCCACAAGAGCAATTACAATTTTATATACTTTGATAATAAGTGTGAAAAAAGTGGTAGTTTAAAAAAATTATAAATAATCTTGACTGTTTATATTCAATAAAAAAATACATAATTTCATAATAAATTGAGTTAGAAAATACATTTTTGATTGTGCAAAATGGTAAAAATTATTATTTATGGTTGAAATAGATGAAAAGATTATAATGTGTTTTTAATGAAATTATAGATAGACCTTCATTGGTCAATATTTGATGAGAGCAAACATTTTCATGCTGCCCTATTGGGTAATGCTCTAAAGTTAGCGTTAGTTCTTGTATTATTTTTGATAAAATGTAGATGTTTAGTATCAAGAGAGTGTTGACATGACTGATAAGGGCCAGCTTATACAAATTTTAAGCAATAAGAGTTTAGTAGTTTTATTATGATATTCACAGCGAACGTAACATTCTTGACTCAATCAAGTTCAAAATGGGGAGGGGGTATTAAAAGAACTTTTTGCTAACTTTTCCACTCACGTCTAGACTACATATATTAAAAAAAATTTCATCAAGATATGCATTGAGGTGTGTTCATTGCACTTGTCTCCACCCCCCATAAATAATATTTGAGGTTTCTTTTCGAAAATTATTTTATTTTAATATTTCCAATGCATATTATATTATTTAGTTTTCATTATGTTCTTAATTTTAAATAATTATCACTTTATTCTAGTATACTTTTGTGTATATATGGTAGTTCCTTTAATAGGTAGAATATACATGCAAATGACACCTATTCAACTTTGTTAATTTTAATGTTTAATAGAACATTTTCTGGAATCAGTGATTGAATTATGGAAAATAATGATGTGGAAGTGATGGATTCAGAACAGCAAACTGTACTGGAAGATTTAAAGCCTATAGGCAAAACGGACATTTTAAGTAGTGAAAGATTAGGATCTGCAAAATCATGTAAGTCTACTTTTGTTTATTAATTAAATAAGACATATTTTACTTTTGTGTTTGACATTATTAGTATATTTGTTTACTTGAAAGCATTACATGTGTATAATATTGCAATTGATTAAGACACCTATTATGTCAAAACAATAATATATAATAAACCATTTCAGTTTGTCTATTTCTGTTTTGATATATTTTTTAAGTTATTAGGACTTAATTGCAAAACTGATGCAGAGTGATTATATCATTTATTATTTCAAGTTAAATAATCTAATATTCCTATATGATATAATGATTGATTTGTGTATTTTTATAGCAATAATATTCATTAAGGCTGTAGCCTCAAGCACATGCGTATAAAAATGCGATAGTAGGAACCTCTACAGGTCTTAAACTAGAAGCTTGCTCTTTGGAAGAAAAGAGGGGAACCCTTCTTTACTTCAACTTACTTTCTATTTAAATAGATGAAGCTGAAGCACTTCGATCTGAGAGTGTGTAGCTATTCAATACTTCACAAATTAAGTCCACATTTTTTATTACACATTAAGTAATTTTTGTGGTCTAGACATGTTTTGATGTATATATTTACTTATAAGGATTCATTGAAAAATGATAGTTGTCAAAAGAATAATAATTTTAAATAAAATCACTCAAACCAATTATAAATATCTACATATGTTGTGTAAAAAAATAAATAAAATTCAATTACATCTGTCAAATTACTTTGTTTTTATATAAATATGACACACTAAAAAACACAAATAAGGCAAATGAATAAAAAAGTCATATTTAAGGAAGATATTGTTTAACAAAAAAAAATCACACACACACACACACACACATATATATATATATATAGTAACGGAATTAAAATTACTCACTTGTTCTTAAAATATATCTAAAAATATATAAATCCAGTAGTAATAACCTCTATTGTAACTTAAATAAAACATTAAGACATTGTAACTTATAAAATAATATCAAAATACTTCAAAATAAAACCAACAGTATTTTTACCCACTTTTTATCTCTTAGTTTTATTAAATGAATATCTAAGTTAATAATAAGTGAATATGGTCTATCAGGGTGCCACTAAGTTATCTGAAACCTAGACTAGATTGTATTTTATACCTATTTCAAATGTACTGGGTTTGAACCCCTTTGGTACCTTATGTATAACTAAAATGTAGGATTTTTGATTTTAGACCCATATCATATTTGAACTAACATTAAGGGAAAAACAAAACATCCTTATGCTTTAGTGATGCATATAAAATTCATCAGACAAAAATTATCACTTAGATTTTAATCTTATGAATGCATTTGAACATTTTAATAAGTTTTACAATTACTCATATTAAACACTATCAATTTATTGTGGTAATTTACTTATCCTTGGATGATGGAATGGTGGTGATCATCTTATAATGACTTACAAATAATAATCAAATACAGTGAAAATCATTATTCATCTATAACCATTAAACGCATGTACTAAATCATTAATTTAAAACACAATGATGATGATGATAATGGTGCTTCCAGCCACATCTTTAGAATTAATGCCTAACAAAATTTAACCTTTAGAAATTCATAATTATTTGGCTAACTTTAGTATATCAAGATTAGAACTTCAATTAATATTCAATGATGATGATTGATCATAATTAATAAAGCAACAAAAAGAATACTATTAATAAAAATAAATACCTCTTTTAATAACACAAATTAACATTTATTATTGGACTAGTAAATATATATACTATTTAAAGATAGAAATGAAAATTTATATAACTAACAATTATGAGTTCTTTATTTTGAAATCATAATATTAATATTATTTTTTTCCTATCTTAGTATAATGTACATCAGTTTGGATAAAAAATTGCTACAATTTTATATGCACAAGAAAAATATTTCAGTACAAAAAAATAAACACTCTTTATGCACACAGACTTTTATAACCTTATAAATCTAAGCTTAACATATAAAGTAAATGATTAATTACAAAAAGTGTTAGATTGAGAAGGGATTCATAGAAACATGTTTAAATTATTTATCCCCCCTCCAGGCTATTGAGGTCACTTCTCATTAACTCTAAAACCATAACCTAACTTTTCTAACTATATTTTTATTACTTTCACCATTTATATGCAATTATACAGGAAGTATGGTTATATTATTGTGTATGTGTGTTGAACCTTATGAATAAAATATTATTTTAAAAAAAAATAATAAAAAGATCTTTTACATATTAACATTTCATAAATTTAAATTAATATACAATGATACCCTTTATAAAATAAAATTCATCAATAAGTGGGTATAATAATTTTAGAATACATAAAATCATTGATAAAGCTTATAGCTATTATTACTGAAACTTTGTTTTACTTGATTTTGGGTTTAGAAAATTCATATTACAAATCCTTTTATTTTCTTGAAGCTTCTAAGAGTTCAAATTCAGCCTGTTAAATGTCTGTACATTTTGCAGCAAACACACACACCAATTTGTAACATGTGTATAGGATCATTTTCCATGGCTCACTGGAACAGCCTTTCTTTTCTTGACTTGAGGCTTGTAATTCTTTTATGGTGATGATGCTGATAAGGTTACTTATGTCAATAGGAACCACATGGCACTGGAATTGTTTCTTTTTTTTCCTGTTGAGCATAATTCTTTTAATAGATTAAGGATGTCTGTTGTTTTCGTATTTATAATTTTTTCTGGGGTTTAAAGGCAGTCACTCATATAACTGCACTAGTGTGGTTTACCACTCTTTAGTAGATTATTTATTTTCATTTAGCTTTCAAATGCAGGTGAATGTTTTTTCTATTTAAAATATGGATGAGCAGTGACTCACTTCAGTTTTACTTTTCCCAGTCAGTCCTAATATGTGGAATACTTTTGATTCAGACCTCTTAGATGCATTGGCTGATGGCAGACTGGAATAGACAAATGAAATATATGTGTACTTAGCCTGTCATTGCTATAAGCTTTCTAAACAAAATTGTATATAAAAAATGATAGAAATTCAAATCAATATTTTTCTATCTATATTTCTCCTAAGTGACTGAGGGCTTTTATATGATTGAACTTGTGAAAGACCAATCAAATAGAAAACCTGATTTTTATTAATAAAATCATTTGATCAAAACTGATAATCTGCTTCAAATTTACAGTCAGTAGGAAAATCCAGATACCTGATTTCCATTATTAATTTAGCCAGTCTAATTTAACACTGATCATCTGTTTCAAATTTACTGTTGCAAGAAACCTAACTAATCAACTTCTGGATAATTAACATGAATTGGTAATGTCTTTTAGCATTTTTATGATGAATCTCTTTATAAAATTTAATTACTGTTCTCTAATTATCTCTGATTTACAGAATTTCAGTCATAAACATTAGCTGAAATTTTAACCTGTGAGTTTAATTATCACAATATAATTCTTAACACATTTTTTCTCATTCATCCTTAAAAAACGATTTTAACACAATTTTCTTTTACTATATGTGTAACTATAAACTCATTTAT
The DNA here is from genome assembly GCA_028023455.1 of Epiperipatus broadwayi. Lineage (NCBI taxonomy): Eukaryota > Metazoa > Onychophora > Udeonychophora > Euonychophora > Peripatidae > Epiperipatus > Epiperipatus broadwayi. The sequence continues at coordinate 4,867,438 of JAQFVV010006261.1, read as the reverse complement.
GTAATATACAAGCACAAAAACTCTTATACTCAAATCATTCAGAAAACAAAACTATGTTATCTAAAAATCTAAATGCTTTTTAAAAACTTTTAATTTAACATTCAAACTTAAATCGTTAAAACTATTACATTTAAATTATCACCATAGAAAAAAATAGAAATAGCAGAATCTAGCAAGTGTAGATTAATTTTGAAGAAAGTTAATATTCGAAATATGAAAATGACAAACTGAATAGTTTGTGTCCACAGATAGCTGCCTATATGTGTTATAATCTTACTTTTAAAAATAACTATTGAATAATTCAAAGTGTACTATTTTTGGGTTATATCAACACAAACAAACAAATAGCATAAATATCTACCCCACCTTTTTTCTGTCCTAGGCATGTAGAAACTTCATTAGGATTTAAACTTGGGTGCCCTACACCTTCCCTTCCTATATCAGAAAATGTGATGATTTTTTTTGTATTTTTATTTTATGCACATTACTTAACTTTAGTCACAGGCCAAATTATAATGGGCACAATATACACCTATTGTTGAAGCAAAGTGATGTTAGCACCCTTTTCTTTTAATAATTTGAAATGAAAGATCATTTGAAAATATTAAAAAATAGAAAATAAAAATAACTATTTAAATATAAAAGAAATATTCAAATATGGTGTCTATCATTGTTACTTTTTCAAATAGTAATATTCAGTATTGAAAGATGATTGTAAAACATAAACTCATTGCTATTCAAAAGAAGAAATTAAAAATGAGAAATTTTGAAATAATCAGAAATTAGTTCACAAATATTATCATTGTTATATTATGGGACTTGAACTCAGATAATATATATGTATTTGAATATTACATAGTGAGACTGTATTCTGTCCATCCCTCTTCTATATAATTAAATGAACATATTAAGATACTGTGTGTGAGGGGTCAGATTGACTTAGTTTAACATGGGTATAACAATAATATTGGCATTAATGAAAGCTTTGAGGGCTCCATCCTAAGGTTTTCCATGACATGGATGGCTGAAGAGTTGTAGAATGTAGAAAATTGAAGCTTATCCATTAAAATTTGAAGATTTACTTTCTTAATATAAACTGATCTGGGCAAACTGGTTTGACATAAAATATGTATATTGGAGATCATTTATTTATTTTTTGTATGTATGTGGTCATGTGCAACAGTTACATAAGACAGATTAGATAGCTGCAAGGTACATTTTGTATAGAAAATATACATGTACACCTGGGTCTCTTTTTACGTGGACTTATTTAACACGATTTTGAAGTTATGCGATTCGTGTTTCACTGGAAGTCGAACTCCAATAACATGCTATTACTTTAAATAATAAATTTTGAGCACTTACATTATATTGAAAGTAATAGCACATTATTGGAATTCAACTTTCATCTTAGTAATTTCAATATTTTCAGTGCTTTATAATAGTAAGATTTTATGCAATAATGAAATTAAAATCATGATTTCCACATTTTATGTATACTCACATTAAATTTTATAAGATTATAATGTAAATTTGTTCATACATTGTGCGTGTTAATTTTGTAGTTTAAATTACATTCTGTTTTTGCTTTTTAAAAAAGAACATAATCAATTATTAATCATTTAGTGTCCGCAAGTCAATTTTTAAAAGGTGAGTAATAGCAGTGGGCACAATTAAAATTGAAAATTAAAGACAAAAATAAGAATTTAATTTTTAGTTGTTAGATTAATTACTAATTACGTTGTCACCAGAAAACCATTAACACAACATGAGAGTGACATTGGCGCTAGTTGTATTTTCTCTTGTGAAGAATCTGTTTTTTTACCAGTTTACAAATGAACCTGTTTAATGGCAAATAGTGATAATAATTAAAACATGTATAAAAAATGTACATTACTGTAAATTATGCATAAGAATATATCGTTTTGAAAAAAATTAAATATTATAGTTAAAAAAAGTTTGTCTTGTATCAATTTTTTTCAAATTTGAAATTTTTTATTAGTCATATTTTATTTCCTTATTTTTTTTTGCATGAATTTTAAAGTAATTTTACATGGGGGTTTGCTTTTATGCGAATTTTGAAAAGTCACAGACCGCATCCCCCCTTTTTGAATGTAAGTTACGTCTATTTTTGCATGATTTCATTTGTGCGTGTTTTCTGAGGAACCTATCTATCGCGTAAAGTGAGACCCAAGTGTATTTAAATAGTATATATATATGTAATACAAATAAAATCTCTTAATAATTATATATATATATAGTCAATTTTAATGATTTTAATAAATGTAAATAATTTTATCATTTATCAAATATGTAACACAAGACTAATTTCATTAACAGAACAAATTCAATAATATATATTCACACTTATTTGTTCCATGAATAAAAATCTCATACCTATTGTATAAATCATATAATATTTATGTTCATCAGAAATATTTAAAATAATAATACACTATTCTGTAAATATAAGTTTGTCATCATACTTTTAACACTTTATAGAAAAGTAAAGTACAAAAAGTTTACACTGAAGCTAAGCTTTCCACACAGTAGTGCTACTAGTTCAAGCCAGGATAATCAGTGGATGCAAGGTTTGTACATATAATCCCTATCTAGTGCCTACTCATCATGTGATGTTCAGTGGTACAAAAAGTTTAAATAATATTTGAAGATGTCACATAAAATTAAATATGATTTTTTGCTCATATTTTAATTTCATTTAAAGTAAGATATAGTATGACTTACATGACAAATGGCAAACCATTTAATTGATTTTTCAGGGAATCACATTAAAGTAAACAATTTATAAAAATTGTTGTATGATACAAAAAATTAAGTAAATAATAAATTTAAAATCATACTTATAAAAAGTTAGCTTAGAAACTTACTAGCATAGTATGGAGTTTTTTATTCTAATGTTTTGAAATTATTATAGATAACATTAATTTATATTTTTAAATATTCTTAATACATTATCATTAAATAAAACTAAATGGTATATTCAAAATATTTTATTCCAAATATAGCATTTGAAGTAATATTTTTGAAAGAGAATGCACACAGTTGATAAATTTTATTGTTTTTTATACATAAATCATTTGAAACAGAAATGTCCTGAATTCCAGAAGTCATAATAAGTAAAATAGTTAAATTTATATTTCTCATCTCTTAGAATTGTTACAATTATACTTTACTTAATAGAATGTTTAAATTCAATTGATACTTCTTTTCATTTTAATATATTATTGTTAATATTAATGGCAAATATTTCGTAAATATTTTAAAATTTATTTTTTTACTTTTTAGCTTTCAATTCTGGATTAAATAATGATCTTGAAGTTCAACAAAAAATGAAATCAGTGTTTCAAATAATTTCAGAGGAACTTGCATTTTGTGGTAATCAGCAGGTACAAGGGACATCTACTGAAGTAGTCTTCAAAGAAAATGAAAAGAAGCCAGAGCCTTGGAATCATGAGAAAGTATGTAATTAGAAGACAGTTAATAATTTTAATCATTGCAAACTTTATAATTGTATTATTTTTTATATTTTTAATTAATGTTCATATAGCTGTTATTTTTATGCTAACAAATTATTGTTTAAACGATATATGTAAGTCATTGAAACTTATAGTGGGTGAAGGGTATTGGATGATATTTTTTATTAAAAATCTATTCATGTAATATTATATTTGGGTAATAGTATGAATACTTGAACCTACCATTTGATGGCATTCATTTTTTCCCAATTAACATCGCTATACTAATTCACGGGCTGTCTGTTTATTTACATAATTTTACCATAAAAGTTTTTTTTTCCAACCCGTTTTTTTTTTCGGTGGCGACGATAAACCACCAAAGTTTTTTTTATATTCCACCTGGGTGTTTTTTTGTTTTTAATAAACAAATACTTTGTTTTTGATGGTCTAGGGGTGTTGGTTTGTTTGTAAATTAATGATTAACTGTCTGTAGGTTTCTCTACATAATATTACTCACAGTAAACCAAATATTTTTTTGACATAGTTTTTCTGGGGGGTTCATTTTTTTGAAGAACCAAACACTTTGTTTTTACATATGGTGTAGGGGTGTTGGTTTGCATTTAAATAATCAATTAACACTCCATCAATTTGGTTACACCAAAATGCAGTTACAAACACTTTGTTGTTTTTAGATGGTTTCTTTTAACTTATTTTCTTTATTTTGTTCATGTTTTGATTTGCTGAAAGACTTCAACAATTTGACACTTTTGAATAAACCAACACTTGGTTTTTTAGATGGTGGAGGGGTTTGTTTTGATTTTGAATTGTCTTTTTTTCTGTTAATTTATTAAGAGGCTTTTTTACCTAATCTTTATGCTACTGAAAGTTTTATTTTGTATCAAAAAGTTCTTCCTTAATTTTTTGGGTTTTTAATTTTAAAAAAAACATAAACAGTTCATTTACTACCTCTTTACTTTATAATCATGTGAATAACAAAAACAGCTACAACAAACAGTTTCCCATAAAATAATTTATTGAATCCAAAATAAACAAAACTTTGGACATTAAAAGCATGTCTCCCCTCTTCCTTGGAAAACACAATATTATGCATCCTCTTGTGTGACGACTGGAAATTCACTCAGATTTAACCATTTTCGACAACATGCAGATGACACCTTACAGTTCTTACACGGATTCATGTGTAAACAGGAATTTGTCTGTGAAGTCAGAAAAAAACTCTGCTGAAAAGAACATTTTAAAGTTTTGTGCAGTTCAAAACCATAGAGAAGTGTGTGTGATGACATGACAATTCTTAATATGGAATACTAATTCCACTATGGCCACCATAATATCAGACTATAGTAAGAGTTTAAGAGTGCTCACTTGACAAATACTGACACAATACAATGGTCTTAGTATATTGTTACACAGTCATAGACTACATCACCCCCAGGCAGCCTGTTATGGCTCAAAAATACACCTATTGTACTATCAGCCTTGAATTAAGTCTGCTAAACTGGTATATTGATGTGCATTGTGTGAAAAACAATGCCATCTAAATGGTAAGGTTCAGTATTCATACTATTACTGAAATTTGTATGCATTTGCTTAATTTTTATATTAAATATTTTAATACTTTTAAGAAAGGTGTTTTTTTTTTAAATTTTGTGATGAATAGAAAATTCACTATCAGTACAATTTTGCATTATAATTTTCACTGTTAAACCTAGTTCTTTGAACATTCATGCTATTTATATTATTATTGTTTACATTAAATATTTATTTATAATTTCAAAATTAACTAATTAATTTCATTATATAAAATGTAGGTAAAATTTTATTCACCAAACATACTGTAAATTGTTAATTATGTGTGGGGATAAACTCTACAAAAAATAACAGAATAGATCACATATATCCAAGAAATATATTTGTTAACAGGATGTCTGAAATAAAACAATGCAAATTTACATTAATTATACTTATATAATAAAATACTTGATTTTTATCTAAGTTACAATCTAGTAATTATTAAACAAAAAATATATAAAAAATATTTTCAACCAATCAGAATCCTAAATAGTTTGCTTTGCTAAGCATTTGTAACAGTATCACAAATAATATTGCTATATCTTTCAAATACAATTTTTTGTTAAATATAAAGTACTTACAAAACATAATGTGCATTAAACTCATGGTTTACATGTTATGACTTAACATTAGTTGCAAGCATGCAAGTTGTCAAAGCTTCAAACCTATGCATCTGATATATTTAACAATTTTTATAAAATCAGTTTGTTTTATAATTTTAAAATCAAATGCAAACTTTGTAAAATTAATTGTTCTTGGAAAATCTGCTGTAATTTAGAATATATATATATATAAATTCAGTCAGCAAAGTGAATTTATTGCAAAATAGATACTGTAATTTAATTTGATGGTAAAATTAGGGTATTTTGGATATATTGACTGAATCTAATTATTAATAAATAGATAACTATCTTGATAAAGATATGGGATGCAGTTGAGAGATAAGGGATGCACAAATTGATCATATCAATTCAATTGTATTTACAAATTTAAAGTGATTTGAATAGGAATAGAATGTCTTAGAGAAGACAGTTTGGTTTGATAAGCAGGATCTTTCGCTTAGTCTATAATTATTATAAATAAATTAGAAGTAATATTAAAAATAACTTTACCATTTTGCATTGCTGAGTACATTATATTAAATATGCATAATCATTGATTTTGGCATTAGTGTTTAGCACTAAATATGTATTAAGTTTGTATTTAAAGTTCTCAATATTTTCTCCATATATAAAGCATTAGTATTACCCTTAATTTATTAATTTCAGTGAGGGAATGAGTCTGCATAATACATATTATATAACTAATGATGATGATAAACAATAAAGATATTTTCTAATTATTATATTTATTAAATTATTTAGTAACTATAGCAACAGAATAGTAATATTTGTTTCATTGCGAATTTTAATGAGAAATAATAATTGATCACATCATTACGGTTTTTTAATAATTCTATATTAAATACTGATATTACAAGTAAATTTTAATATGAATAATCAGCAACATTGTTATTTGCAAAGGAGAGTTTATTATTAAATTTTGAATAAAGTAAAGAATAGGTTTTATGAAAAGAATAAATGATTCTCAATCCTATGGAAAGCATTATGAAGGAAGAACCTATGTTTTCTGTGTATATATAATAAATTGACAAATATGACTAAATATTTGTAATCAAGTCTTTTAAATTTGGGAAACATTTTTTTACAACTTAAAGCTTAATGTAAAGTTTTCAGGCCACCTTCTCTCATTCTACATGCATTTTACTACTTGAAGATTTGTCTCAAAGATGTAATTAATTACTACATACACAATGCACTTTTGTTCATATTACTATAAAATGATTTCAGTGAAATAGTAAATTCCAGGATATGTACATTAACAGACATTAATGAATTTTAAAAAGTAATGAGTTACTTTTGATTAAAAAAAAGATAATGCTAAAATGTACTTGTGTTTACATATCTAATATTATCTCCTGTCGCAACAATAATTTTATTAAAAAATAAACACTAATAATATATATTTCTATCAATATTTTTTATGTAGATCACGAGTTTTATAATGATAAACTTCTAAAGTTAATAATTAAGAATGTATGTATGGATCATATGCATGCTTTAGAGAATAAATGAGTATAAATTATGCATGGAACAATTGTTTTATTAATATTCTACAATTTCGATAAACATTTAAAATGTTATGTCCAAACAGTCAATTATTTACAATTAAAAATAATTTAAAAGGAAGAGCTTGCATTTGTTTGAATGAATAATAAATAAAACATTTTTGACTTTAGTTTTGTATTTAAGCAGACTGAAGTGAAGATTTATGGAACATCACTTAAATATCCAATTTTTAAAATTCATATTTCAGTTTACCAATTTGAAAGATTAGAAAACTGATCTTTTTTCAAATTCTGCTAAATATTTTTGGTACATATTTGGGTGGAGCCTTTAGTTTAAAAGATGACTACTGAAAATATCTGATTTACAGAATAGAAGTGTATTGATTAGGACATGCAAGGCTTTTGTCTCTTTTATTACTGCAATATCCAGTACTAGTCGGATATATATATATGTCGAGGTTCGAGTGAGATTTATCGCACTCAACAGCGACAAGTAATTATATAATTAAACACACGAACACGGTAGTGGAGTTAATAGGTTTATATACATAAATACATATATAAGGATTAATATATAATACAATTATTACAAAGGTAAACTGACTAACACATTATTATACAACTCTAGTCTTAAAGGCCCGCAGGCTTACAATAAACAATATTAAAGTCTATACGACCTGTAATGGTCCCTAGGTCTACTTTAGTCGTTCGGAGGTAGACCTCTCCGCGAGACGAGCTGACAGTGAAGTAGTGTCTGTGCACTCAGGAAAACGCATCCATTCCTCAACTTCACCTAGCAAGTCTAACCTTGTTTTTCCCCGCCGTCCCGGTTTGTAACACTCTCTATTTCCATTGGTCATCCCATGACACGAGGTACAAAGTGGTCAGTCTGGTTATCTCTGACCAACCTTAATCATTTCTGTGATGCCTTTAGCATAAACGCACATACTTGAATATTTGTAATAGTTACATTATTATTGCGTATCTCTGTTAATACACACACATATATGGAGTTAATAGAGTTATTATTATTGCGTGTATATGTGAATACACACACACATAGCAATTACTTTCTCAATCACTGCAAAAATGAAGAGGGGGGGGGAACAATATAAAATATAATTCAATTCTATTAATTTAATTTTAAACTTACCAAAAATATCCATTACTGAGGCAGGTGACTGTTGTTTCTATCATCAAAAATGCAAAATAAAAACACTCAAGTAAAAAACTGAAATAAGTAGATTTTTATACATAGAAAAAAAAATTAAATTGCATAAACTATTAACTTAAAATTTATAATAGAAGCATGATATATGAACTAAAGCTGTTTACGAAATGAAGTGAAAAGTTTTTTTTATGCCTAGGCTATGTGATCAGAAATCCTCTTAGCCAAATCCAACATCCTTCCTCTCCAAAATCTTCATATATCAAAATAAATTTATGTATTTTTTATTTTTTACCACTTTTGAGTTATTTTTTCCGGCTGAATTATTTTTTTGTTTCTCATTTTAATGAGTTGTTTATTAATTTCCTATATTGTTTTTATATTTGTCAACTTCATTATAATGACCTAAACAAAAGAATCATATATATATATTTTTAAGTGTCATAGCATCAGCCGGGAAGCGAACCCGCAACCCGGGCAATTGCCTGCAAGTTCAAGGCAGTCGCGCTGACCTTTCCACCACCAATGCAAGACAAGAATCATATTTTTTCCACTCTCTTTCTAGTTTATTGTATTTTCTTTCAATATCTTAATTAAAATACTGTATTCTTATTCCATTTTTGCATTTTCTTTTTGACATGTATAACCTCTATCCTTGCATCAAATATCATACATTCTTTAATATTTTATAAAAAAAATTATTTTATATAACTTCAAATTATTATTATTTTTTAACTTGCATTCATTTTCCATATCTATTTTTATCTCTATCTTCTGTTCTCCACCTTGTTTAATTATATACCTGTAAAACAATTATTTTTTCATGTGTTCACAGCATTGGGCAGGATACAAACCTACTAACCCAGGACAACTGCTTGTAAAACAGCTGTACTGACCTCTTGACCACCAATGCTTGACATACCTGTAAAACATTTTCAGTAAATATTTTCACATATTTCAAATGAACACTATTTTTACCAATTTACTTTTATCTATTATAACCTTCCAAATATTTGTTAATTTCCTTCATTAAAAAGATAGTCAAAACTAGTTCACCTTGAAAAACATTAATTACTATTCACAATTAACTTCCTAATGATTATTTACGTACAAGAGTAGTTGTATAATAGTGCTATCTGTTGTAAGTTTGAGCAGTTAGTAATTGTGGGATATCGTATTTAATCATCATTCCCAGCTCAATTGCTAGTTTTTGCCTTTGGGTATGAGGTGCATATTTGGAATCACTTCAGTTTTATATATTCCAATTATTTTTAACTTTTTCTACCATTAAACTAAAAGCTACATTATTACATCACATTATATCATTGTATTGTCCATCATATAAATGCTTGTTTTGTATAATTATTGAGAAAAAAAATTTAATTTTTAAATGTTGAATTTATGAATGATGAAAATTGTATATTTTTTAAAATTTTTTATATGTCTAATTATATAGGTTCAGCAAAAAAATATTGTATTAGTGTCCATAAATGATAATTCTGAATTTCAAAAGCTTTTTACAATTCTTGGAGATGAGCACACTTTCCACGATTTAGTGTAAGTTTCTTTTGTTTGCAATTCCTCTCCACACTTTTTGGATTTGTGTGTGTATATATATATCACATTATTTCATTATATATAAGTACCACACACTTCACATTTGACATTAATAGTAAATAATTGGATTTTTTCTCAGAATTGTAAAAGAAATTTAATTATTTTTAAAAAAGATTTACTATTTAAACATTAAGAAATAAAATTGTTTTTAAGATAGTATTTGTATCAGATTAGATGATAATGAGATAAGATTAGTATTAGATATTATATGATCTTGGTGAATAGAAAACAAATAAGTTTGAACTTTTTTAAAAAGAAAAAAAATTGGAACACCTATTTATCAAAATTAAGACAAATAATATTTTATGCATTATTTAAGGGTCTAAATACGTAATGCTAAGCATAATTGAGTCCACAATATGGCAGAAATACTGTGGAAAGTCGTTTATCTAATCAGAAAAATGCTAGTGTTTAAATTTTTATGAGACTAATAATTGATAGTCAATTTCAAATAGGCTTCAATAAAACAGAATATTTTTATATCTATTCTGAATGATATAAAATTACATTCAGATATCCATAGAATAGAGAAAATCGTTAGTCATAAATAAAGAATAAAAATAAAGAAAAAATGTCATGGTTTCTCTTTCTTACAATTTATATTTAGTATAAAATGATATAGAGATCACTATAATTGAGGGAGAGAGTGGGAGTTTGTTTTCTCATTGACCAAAAAAAATTAAACAATTTTCTTAAATGTCTTAATCTAAGAATGAAAGTTACTATGAAATATTTTTATATTAGCCTTTTAGTTATGATGAAATTTTAATAAATTAATTTATATCATAAACGTTAATAAATAATCACATAATTTTCATTATCCCATATTATAAGAAACATAAGTTAAATTTTTCAGAAACCTTTTGATAAAGTTGAAAATTGTGCCTCCTGTGTCATTGTATTGCAGTAATCCAAGAGACATTATTTGTATGTTTATTAAAAGAACTCTGTAAAATGTAACTTATAAAGAATTATGACATTGAAGTTGCAAATATATATTTTCAATACATATTTAATAGAATATTAATAAAGTAATGAATATAAAAATACTGCTTATAATACAAAAGTGATTTATTACATTCCTTAAAAATATATTAATATATACACAAATTATTTGTATTTTTTATATTGGACTATTTCCATCATTTAATATATGTCTTGTATGTCTTTAGAAAAATATAACTTTAATTAAATATTGCAAATACATTCAACTGTTAGTAGTAGGACATCAAGCAGGTTAGTATATGCACTACATTTTGATGGGTATTATTCTTATGTCTTCTTCAGGTCTTGCTGATCTGATGAATGACAGTACTAGCATGGGATTTGAACCTGGGTCCTTAGATTCTTGATTATCCAATTTTAAGACAATGCTCACACTGGATGAGCCATCCTGCCAAAAGCAAACATTGCTCTAATTTCATATACTTATCTATGAGGTTCCTCCCGGTTTTTCCACTTTTTCCTATGAGCAAACTTGATTAGTAGTTTCCATAAATTATGTATAGTCATACAAGTTTGGCTTATAATATTTTTATCCATTGTCATGTGAGGAGTTTCTTTATTTTTTTTCTTTGTACCTTTTCTTTTCTAACCAATATTTTTATATTTTCACAAATGAACATATGTTCATTGGCATGTATATGTTCTTCTATCTAGACATATCTGTTTTTTTTTTCTTCTAATCAAAAGTTTGTGTTTTTGCAAGCGCTTTTCAATGGGATGATTGATGTCACCGATATATATATTTTGCACTTTCACAAGGTAATTTATAGATGCATTTTTTTTCTTTTTATTGTTTCAAGTTTAGGCTTTGTAAATGTTAGAATTCCTCATAGGCTGATATGTCTCTGAAAAGCTTTTCTAATGTTATACCGATTTCAGCTTATCCTTAATTTGTCTGTTATTTTTGGAATGTATGGGTAAACTATCATACCGATAATTGTTTTTTCTCTCGATGATTCTTTTAGTTGTTAATTTAATGTTCTCTTAATAACAGTTGCTGGATAACCATTTTTCATAAGAGTTTGTTCTATATAGATATTTTCTTTTATGAAATTGCTGGTTTCTAAACAAACATATTTACTCCATTCCAGAGTGATAATATAACTCCATGTTTTGTATTTCAGGTGTGATTGGATGTATAGACGAGGTATTTTTTATATGTGTACATTTTCAACAAACTGTAGTTTTGATTTTGCCATGAGGGAGTCTTGTCACAAGAATGTCTAAGAATATCAATTTTTATTCCTGTTCTTATTCTATTGTAAATTTAATTGAAAATGATATATTGTTGCTGTGTTTCTGGAAAGTTTGTAGCACTTCTTCACCATGTGGCCATACAACAAATGTATCATCCACCTAATGAAGACAAACTTTAGGTGGAAATGGAGTAGTTTTATGGCTAAGATTTTAAGCTTTTCCATGTAAATGTTAATAATCAGGGGAGACAATGGTGATCCCATAGCCAAAAGATGTATCTTGCTAACCTACATGGGAGTATCAGAAATCATAATGTGGCATCAATGTACCAATTTCATTTTTTAACAATCTCAGTTCTAAATGTGATATAGACTGAAATTACTGTTCTTGAAAGAAAATTAAAATTTGCTGTAACACTATGTAATATCACTTTATAAGATAGAATGGAAGCCACTGAGGATGTCACGCAAAAATTGGTTTTACAAGAAGTAGCAGAATTACACTGGAGAATAAAAAGAACACTGACAAACAACAAAAATTGAAGTCAAACATTCTATGGTGAGGGGAAAGCGATTAAATCTCTCAAAGTAGATAAATCTATAATTATTCTCTCTGCTGACTAAGGCAGTACAAAAGTTGTTGTTGATACAACTGATTATAACAACAAAATACAAGAACTCACAGCAGGCCAAAATAAATAAATGGCAAAAAATCCAATATCATATACAGAAAAAAAGTTAGAAACATTACTCAGAAAGCATTGCAAGTAAAATATATTTTTTGCAATGTTTCTCATCTTTAGGTTTTACCTAAAATCCATAAAGATCATGTTCCATTAGGATTGTTTGTTAGTTCAAGAGATTAACCTTGCTAAAATTTGGCTTGATTTCTTATCAAATTTCTACATTATTGGGCATACAAGACCCAGCCTTTTATCAAAGATTGTAGATACTTTGTAGAATTAATCAAGAACATAAAAATTGACATATCTAAAAAGCCTAATCATGAAATGATAAAAAGAGAAAAAAATCATCCATGAAATACCATTTGAATGTGCAAAAAGTTATATTGGTGAGACCAGTCATCCCATTGAAAAGCATTTGCAAGAACAGAAACTGATGATTAAAATTAGCAAACAGTTTAGACTTTGTGGATAATTATTCCAAAGTATAAAATGTGCTAAAATACATAAACACACAATAGTGAAGATGAAGAAATATTAATACAAATTGATACAAACTAAATATCTGTATGTGACTAAGCATGTTTGAGGGCAAGAGTTCACGATCTTAAAAGAAAGATAAAAAATACTATCACTAAAGCTAACAACAAGCAAACTCACTATATATATTGCCACACATAGCAAGCTAGAATAAGCAATGGGTGCCAGAAGGCTTGTGCACAAAATCTCCATCTAGTGCTGAGTCATCCAATATCCCCAGTCTAGTGTCTGGATTATGGCCTTCGTCAGTGAGGAGTCTTGGGTCAGTGAGGACTGCACCTAGATCTTAGGATCTAATGCAACCCTCCAGCAAACATCTTTTATCTTCATTTAACTACAAAACTATGAGTCTTAAACTGAAAACACCTTAATGTTTTCAATTCAAGCCCATTAGCTTATCTAACAAGAGTCTTTTCAGTCTATTGAGTTGTTAACTTTAAGCCAGTAAACATCACATGGCCAGCTCTTTTATGCTTGTGTATAACTTGTTAAAACAGAAAAAACTCACTATATATATATATATATATATATATATATATATATATATATATATATATATATATATATATATATATATATATATATATATATATGCCACACACAGCTACCTATAGTAAGGAATGTATTCCTGAAGCCTTGTGCATAAAATCCCCAACTAGTACCTACTCATCCAATATCCCCAGACTAGTTTCTAGCTTATGGCCTTCATCAGTGAGGAGCCTTGGATCAGACACTGCACCTAGATCTTAGGATTTAATGCAACCCTCCAGCAAACACCTTTTATCTCCATTTAACTACAAAACTTGGAGTCTTAAAGTGAAAACACCTTAAGCTTATATAGTCATATGGGTCTGAATTCAGTTCAGTACCCATACATTTTGGTGTCTTTGGTTCTTAAAGAACCATAAACACCACTATCCTATTAGGCAGCATTGGTTTTAAGCCAATATTTTACATCACATGCCCATTTCTTATGCTTGTGTATAACTGTTGTTAAAACAGGCAAAGCTCACTATATATATTGACACACAGCAAGCTAGAGTAAGCAATGAATGCCAGAAGATGTGTGCATAAAATCCCCATCTAGTGCCTACTCATCCAATATCCCCAGATTAGTTTCTGGCTTATGGCCTTCGCCAGTGAGGAGCCTTGGATCAGAGAGCACTGCACTTCACTGATGAAGGCCAGAAGCCAGAAACTAGCCTGAGGATATTGGATGAGTAGGCACAATATAAGGATTTTATGCACAAGCCTTCTGGCATCCATTGCACAACCCTTCTGGCATCCATTGCTTACTCTAGTTTGCTGTGTGTGGCAATATATATAGTGAGTTTTGCCTGATTTAACAAGCATAAGAGGAGGTGGTCATGTGATGTTTATTGGCTTAAAACCAATGTTGCCTAATAGGATAGTGGTGTCTATGGTTATTTAAAAACCAAAGACACCAAAATGTATGGGTACTGAGCTGAATTCAGACTCATATGACTATATAAGTTAATGGGCTTGGATTGAAAACCTTAAGTTGTTTTCAATTAAAAACTCATAGTTTTATAGTTAAATGGAGATAAAAGGTGGTTGCTAGAGGGTTGTATTAGATCCTAAAATCTAGGTGCAGTGCTTTGATCCAAGGCTCCCTCACTGATGAAGGCCAAACTAGTCTGGGGATATTGGATGAGTAGG
This sequence comes from Epiperipatus broadwayi, assembly GCA_028023455.1. Lineage (NCBI taxonomy): Eukaryota > Metazoa > Onychophora > Udeonychophora > Euonychophora > Peripatidae > Epiperipatus > Epiperipatus broadwayi. The sequence goes on along the minus strand of JAQFVV010006261.1, from coordinate 4,852,355 downwards.
CACTAGATGGGGATTTTATGCACAAGCCTTCTGGAATCCATTGCTTAATATAGCTTGCTATGTGTGGCAATATATATAGTAAGTTTTGCCTGTTTTAACAGCAGTTATACACAAGCATAAGAGGAGGTGGTCATGTGAAATTTATTGGCTTAAAGCTAACAACTCGATAAACTGAAAAGACTCTTGTTATATCTTCAAGAAATTGAATAAGTAACTGTCTCATTTGCATAAATTTCCATAGCTAATTAATTTATTTATTTACAAGATAGTTATGAATATAAGGACCCTGGCTCTCAAAAGTGCTTAGCCACATACTTAGATACAGATATTAGTTTGTATCAATCTATTATGTCATTGTCTTCAGCTTTGTGTGTTCATCTATTTAAAACATTTTATTTTTTAAAGTGATGATTAGAAGAGAGGAATTAGATGTGTCTAAGGTAATAGAAGATGGATATGTCAATGGACATATGTTCTATTGGGGAAAATACAAAAGTATTGAATAGGGAAGAAAAGGTACAAAGAAGAAAATGTAAAGAAGCTGCTCACATGACAATGGCTAAAAATTCCTTAAGCCAACCTAGTTTGATTATACATACTGTATGTAAACCACTAATCAACTTTGCTCTTAAGAAAAGTGGAGAAATCAGGAGAAAACCTTAGATAAGTATATGAAATTACTACAGAAAGTTGCCTTTGGCAGGATGGCTCAGTTGGTTAGAACATTACCTTAAAATTTAATACTCAAAAATCTAATGACCCAGGATCACATCTTACGCTAGTACTGTCATTGGTCAGGCCAGCAACATTTTGAAGAAAAGAGGATAATAATACATCTTGAAACGTGCATATACTAACCTGTTTTATGTGCTATTTACTAACAATTGAATGTATTTGAAATATTTAAATAAAATTAAATTTTTTTAAAGACATCCAATACATATATTAAATGTTGGAAGTATACGAATATAAAAATACAAGTAGAACACCATCATGACATACCTAGAAGAAAACATACACTAATTATATTTTATATGATATAATATAGAAATAGTTAAAATAAATTATGGCCCAAAATCTTTACTGACTCAAAGTTTGTTTTAAAAAAGAAAAATAATAATCTATACAATAGCAAAAGTGAACAACAACATTCACAAAATTAAGAGTCACACATTTTAATTTTTTACATTGAGTTTTATAATATGAATATCTTTTCCCATTTTTTCTCAAATATTAAAACATTTTAGTACTTTATCAGTATTATGAATATATTACTGCTCAGAACTTTTTTTTAAATTTAAAAACTCTTGTTGCCTTTTAAAAGGTAAAAACCCCATATATAATATAAAGAAAGAATGACATATTAAAACTTAGTCACAAAGTAGAAATAATATTGAAACTTGATTAAATTGTAAGTAGAGCACCATTACATTATCAAGTTATATGGTGCATTAAAAATAAATTAACACAAAATGATTAAGATTTTAAATGTAGTTAATATAAATTATAAATTGACTTTTTACTTAATCTCATTATTCTCAATCCAATAAGATTAGCATGTCTGATCATTTTAATCTACTGTGAAGGAATACTTTATAAGTAAAGTTAGATCCATCTTTCACTCTGATCTATGCTAATATAGTCAATAAAGATAATACTTAAACTGTAAGAGTATATTTTCAAAACGTTATATCTACCAGTTTAATGGGATTTATTTAAACTTTTATGAAGTAAAAAAATTTCTTCAATTGCATTCCAATTATTATTATTATTAAGTATATGATTTTAGGCTACAATGAGTGAAAGGTGGATTCTTTTTCTTATAAAAGTTCTATTGACAGCAGATTGAAAATTTTTGGTGTTAATATGCATTGACTTCTTTCATATGATTTACATTTATGAATCATCTAGCTTTGAACGAAATCTGATTTATACATGTTTTTTTATTTTGTGGAAAATGTGATGTGATTAAATCTGCTCAAATATAAAAATGTGAAATAAATTTTCAGTGCATCAAAATAATTCTTAGTTAAGCTTATAAAATCAACCTATGATAATTAGTTAATTGTTGGAATTTAATATTTTTAGTGTCTAAGAAATTCATAAGGGGACGATAATTTATAGTTCAACAAGAAAATTGCATTTCAGAAATGTAATGTCTGTTTATTATTACCGAAGTCTGATAAAAATTAGTGAAGCTTCAGTTATTTGAAATCAATATAAAATCTTATTGTTATTAATAAAAATGTGTGGTTATTGTTTTCTGTAAATAAATTTATTGTTAATGTTTAGAAGTGTCAAATATGGTATTTTTTTCTCTACGATGTAATGTATATGATTTTTTAATTAATTAGACAATATGAAAACTAATTGTAATTTTTATTACTTAAGTTTGTAATAAATTATATATTATATTAAAAAAAATTACCCAATTTTTTTTTCTTTTCAGTATTATTTTAGAATCTAGTAGCGATTGCAAAATTTCAAGCAGTAGTTTATCAAATAGCACTGGTCGGAGTGGGAATTCTCAGCATAATCCTATCAATGATTGTGCCTCTCATATTTCTAATATTGTAGATGATTTTCAGAAAATGAGTCTATTAAATCCATTTGATGAAAATGTACGATCAAAATTACTTTCTTCATTGTCTCCACCATTATTTTGCTATCCTGGTTATATTCTTTGCCTTTCAATTGATAGTTATCTGCGAGATGGAATTATGCGTTTAGGTAAATATATAATTATTATTTAAAATAAATTTTGCAATCATTTTAAAATTAAAAATGAAACAAATATTTTTAATAGTCTCCTACACATGAATTAAAATGACATAAATGAAATTATTTTAAAGTGAGTGTTTTATCTCAATTATTTGTAACATGAAAATAATTTAATATGTTTAATTACATAAGCATAAACACAATAAAGATTAGTTAAAAAATATGTTTAATGCTGCTATAAACACAAGAAAATATATAGCGTATATGAGCAATGACTTTCACACGACCCACCACTCTCCACACTATCTCATAACACTGATACACTTGAACACATATGTGTTGAAAAGATAAATAATCACCAATATACATATTTTGTGCTAAACCAGCAATCATCAGTTGTCCAGATTACCATTTCTACACATATATGCTATAAATGCTCAAATATATATTAAGATAGCCAATCATCCTACTTTAGTGGATAGCCTTCAATCTACTTCACACTCCAACTTTTCAACTGTCCATCCGATTGAAAATCTGATGATGGAATGCTCAAAGGCCACCCTGAGGCTGAGATTCTTGTCACACCCATGTTGATCTAAGGTCAATCTGGCCCTCCATGTAAAGGACATAATACATTTAATACATATACAAGTGATGGGCAGAAATCTCTTAGGTCAACATGGGTGTGACAAGAATCTCAGCCTCAGTGATGGCTTTTGAGCATTCCATCATCAGATTTTCAATCAGATGGACAGTTGAAAAGTTGGAGTGTGGAGTAGATTGAAGCCTGTCCATTAAAGTAGGATGATTGGCTTTCTTAATATATATCTGAGTACTTCTAGCATATATGTCTAGAGATGGTAATCCAGACCAACTGATGATTGCTGGTTTAGCATGAAATATATATATTGGTGATTATCTTTTCAACAAATATGTGTTCAAAGGTATCAGCATTATGAGATAGTATGGAGAGTGGTGGGTCATGTGAAAGTCTGTGCTCATGTACCCTATATATTACATACATAAACCCAGTTATATAATAAGCCTGTGTGTTTCAGTTATTACATAGTAAAGATGTCTACCCATCGCTTGTATATGTATTAAATGGATTATGTCCTTTACATGAGGGGTCAGATTGCCCTTGGTTAACATTGGTGTGACAAAAATCTTGGCCACAGTGTGTCCTTTGAGCATTCCATCATCAGATTTTCAATTGGATGGACCATTGAAAAGTTGGAGTGTGGAGTAGATTGAAAGCTGTCCATTAAAGTAGGAGGATTGGCTATCTTAATACATATCTGAGCACTTATAACATATGTGTAAAGATGGTAATCTGAACCAACTAATTGCTGGTTTATCATGAAATACATTTATTGGTGATTATTTATCTTTTCAACATATGTGTTCAAGTGTATCAGTGTTATGAAATAGTGTGGAGAGTGGTGGGTCGTGTGAAAGTCTGCTCATGTACCCTATAAATTACATATATAAACTTGGGTATATAATAAGCCTGTGTATTTCAATTATCACAAAAAAAAATAGTAACCTAATTTTTCAAATTTGAATGGCAGAACAAATGATTTTGCTTTCAGACATTACTTTGTATGTCAGTCAATTTAGATAGGTCATTAAATAATTTATCATAACACATGATTAGCTGTTTTTTACTGCAATTCACTATGAATTAGTATTTGGATTTATAGTTATTTACTCATAGTTTTAAAAAGACATTCCATATACTGATTTTTGTTATAAAATGTAAAAATTGATTGCTATTAAATTGTGAGAATAAGTTTGATCTAATACATCTTAATAAAAAGATCAAAACTTTTGACATTATTCAAATCTTCCCATTTTCATTTTAATCTTTATCCAGTAGTTTGTAAGGGTATAATTTATGACATTTTATGTATTATGCCATAGATGGTAATACACTTATTTTAAATGTTTTTGCTATATATAAATATATATACATATATATTGTAATGGGCACATACGCCGTTACATTTTTTAAAATTTTTTATTAAACATGAAATCAAAATATAAAGTTTGCAAATAATTTTTTATTTATTTTTTTTTTAAAAAAGACATTTAAAAGTCATCTAAACTTTATAATATATATAAAATCGCACAGATGAGAAATTGAAAAAGAAACTTTATTAAAAAAAAAGGAAAAGTTTTAAAACTAAATTTTGAACAAAAACTTAAAAAGATTTAGAGATAAAAATATATCTTTAGGTTTGGAAAACACATTAATTAATCATAAAATATAAAAGATTGTTTTAATTAGTTAAATGTAAATTATCCCTTGGGTATTTAAAATGTATAAGCAAAGGTCGGATAGGAGAGAAAAACAATGGGATCAGAATGGCCAATAAAAGGAATCACTCATGGAATCGCACCTCAGCGAAAAGACCATCACCATCGTCATGATGTAATGTCCACTAGATCTGAAAGTCTACTATAAAAAGTGAGTGAAGAAAGAGCTGGGAGAGAGGTGTGATAGCGGTGGTGATATGTGTTAGTGCGGAGTTGAAGGAGAAGGAATTGAAAAGACACACTCTTCAATCCCTTCACTTCTGCTAAAAAAAAAAGAAAGAGAAATGACATCATTTTCTACATTGAGGACCAGCTAAAGTAAGACCTGGATGAATAAATAAAATGGATAACTGGCTAGAAATCTCTTTAGGATGGCATGGAAATTCGTGTTCAAAATTGCAAGCAACGGATAGAGATGAACATTTTAAAAATCGTAAGAACTTTATGAACATTTTCAAAACAAACTCTAAATTCTAAACATTTCAGAAATTATCACAATAGTATTTCTTATCTGACCAAACTAAATTATTTATTAATTCTTTTTATTTGATGTATTTCTTTTTTAAAAACATTTCCATTTATTTATTTTTTTTTTTTAAGTTTTATTTATGATTTTTGTTTTTTATTACACTAAATTATATAAATGTTAAACTTAAGTTGCGAGTGAATGGCTATATAGATTTGTAAAGTTATATTAGTTTTATTAGGGTAGGGTAATCTTGGGTTATTTGTTTCGTAGTTAAATTGGGTCAATGGATTGGATATCTTGCTGTAATTAGTAGATGTAATACGAGATTGGCTACATGCAGAATTGCAGTATACGCTGCTCACTCCCGTTTTACCTATGGAACGGATTATAAGACAGAACGCAGTTCCTTCCTATGGAGTTTTTTTTTCTTGCTTTTCTCGTCAGATAGATGTAGTATTCCTATCTGGACAAGAGTCAATTTCTTTACTTAACCTATTTTTGTGCTGCCATATTCATATTACATTGAATACATCGATATATCAGATGGATTGACGTTGGTTTAACTGCGAACTTTTGGCCTATTAAGTAATAGAGTTTTTCTTTTCAAATGCAAATGTATGTAGTTTATTCATACTCGACAATCTTAAAATAAATATAAATTTCATCTGGTGGATGAATTAAAATCTTAAAATAATAATTTAAATTAAAAGTTAATATTAAAAGCTAAATAATAAATGTTATTCCTCAAATTTAAAATGATTATATATGTGTATAAATAAATTTTGTTTGTGTGTTAATTACTGGCAGTGGCTTTTATTTTTTTATATTTAAGATATCAATTAAAGATATATATATATATATATATATATATATATAATTAAAGATATATATATATATAATCTCTGCATCTCCACTGAGCTAGTGACAATGAGCTAATGGTCAGATTCAATATATATATATATATATATATATATTTAACTTATGTATCTGCCTACTATATAAATTTTCTAGATTCAAATGGCCTAGTGGCCCCCCTGTAGTGTAGATATTTTAAGTCTCTATTCACCCCGATCATTATAATATATATAACTACAACCATTAAATGTCTATTTTTAAATTATATAATAATAATTCAAACAAATATATTTAACACAGTATTCAAAATTAAATATATTATTTAATTTTGAATACTGTGTTAAATATATTTGTTTGAATTATATATATATATATATATATATATATATATATATATATATATATATATATATATATATATATATATATATATATATATATATATATATATATATATATATATATATATATATATATCAAATCAAAACTACCCCAAATCTAAAATTAAACCAGACCAGCATAAAAATAATATTAAAACACAACCTAAGGTTTCACTGCTACAAGCAGACTTCTCAAGTGTAAAGAACTACAAAAAAACCACACATTATATATACTATTAAAAACTACCCACAAATCCATTCACTTCCCATCCACCCTTAATATTAAAAGAACTCTTAAATAAATTAATTGCTTCAGAATAATAAATTTTCAATAATAAAGACTCTTTAATTCTTCTTTTGATTTCATTTCTCTCAAAGAAGACAACCTTAGCTTCATCAAAATCAATAGTGTGGCCTGTATCTTTTTCATGGACATACAAAGCAGAACTAAGATATCTATTTTTAACTCTACTTTTATGAACCTTTATTCTTTCATTTAAACTCAAACTACTCTGACCTATGTAAACCTTCTTACAAAATAAACAAGGAATAAAATATACCACACCAGGAATAGTCTTTCTATCAAAAACTTCTTTTGTATTATTTAATAAATTATTCAATGTAACACCCCTTTTCCAAGCAATTTTCTTATTTCCAAACAATTTACTATTTCTACACACAATTTTATAAGAAGACAATTTAAATGGCAAAGAAATAAAATCATATTTTTCTTTAACCTTTACATCCTTACAAATATTACTATTAAATAAAATACTTTTAACAAATTTATCAGAGTATCCAACACTCAAATAATCTTTATAAAATTGATATTTCTGAAACAAAGCTACCCCACTAATTATTTAATTTTATTCCTTAATATTCTTACACATTTATCAATTTTATAAAGATTATTTGAGTGTTGGATACTCTGATAAATTTGTTAAAAGTATTTTATTTAATAGTAATATTTGTAAGGATGTAAAGGTTAAAGAAAAATATGATTTTATTTCTTTGCCATTTAAATTGTCTTCTTATAAAATTGTGTGTAGAAATAGTAAATTGTTTGGAAATAAGAAAATTGCTTGGAAAAGGGGTGTTACATTGAATAATTTATTAAATAATACAAAAGAAGTTTTTGATAGAAAGACTATTCCTGGTGTAGTATATTTTATTCCTTGTTTATTTTGTAAGAAGGTTTACATAGGTCAGAGTAGTTTGAGTTTAAATGAAAGAATAAAGGTTCATAAAAGTAGAGTTAAAAATAGATATCTTAGTTCTGCTTTGTATGTCCATGAAAAAGATACAGGCCACACTATTGATTTTGATGAAGCTAAGGTTGTCTTCTTTGAGAGAAATGAAATCAAAAGAAGAATTAAAGAGTCTTTATTATTGAAAATTTATTATTCTGAAGCAATTAACTTATTTAAGAGTTCTTTTAATATTAAGGGTGGATGGGAAGTGAATGGATTTGTGGGTAGTTTTTAATAGTATATATAATGTGTGGTTTTTTTGTAGTTCTTTACACTTGAGAAGTCTGCTTGTAGCAGTGAAACCTTAGGTTGTGTTTTAATATTATTTTTATGCTGGTCTGGTTTAATTTTAGATTTGGGGTAGTTTTGATTTTATATTGACTAGTTTAGCTTTATGCTTGTAATGTTTATATATATATATATATATATATATATATATATATATATATATATATATATATATATATATATATATATATATATATATATATATATATATATATATATATATATATATATATATATAAAAACTAACCAAAGGAAATACATATAAAAACAAAAAAAGACTTATAAATCCAATAAATAATATTATATTTCAACCAGAGGACTGTTTTTTCTGGTGAAAACCAGTCCTCTGGTTGAAATATAATATTATTTATTGGATTTATAAGTCTTTTTTTGTTTATATATATATATAATTTTTGTTTTTTAAATTATTATTTATTTGGAAATCCAATAATTTTCAGATGAGGTTTATATTTTCATTTGATTTCTGTTTTTTTTTTTTAAATTATAGTGAATTTTATTTGTAAAAGAACGTGTTGTTCATTTTAGGTGATGATTATTTTGTTGTGAAGAAAAAGATGGATATAACAGTTAATGCTACTATTTTTGTAGTAGTCAGACATAGTCATCCCATGATGAAGGTTTCCAAAACTGAATTTGTTTTGAAGGTATGGTATTTTTATAATGTGTAAATCAGAATAATAATTTTTAAGAAATGCATTATTTTTCAAGAAAATGTCTGATAATTTTATTATAATATGGGGCTACTATTTCTATCTAGAACATCTTTTATTTTATGCAGGATGGAATTATACACCATCAGCCATTATTTATTGTGAAAAAACCTCAAATTCACTAAACATATCAATAATGCATTTCAATCTTTTAGTAGGTGAATAACATTTAAATCATGAGATGGTGTGGATGGTTTTTCAAACCAGTATTTGTCAATGCATGTTGTAATTTGTGGAATGTTTTTACCTAGAAGATGGTTATGACAAACTTGTTTTTCTGATATGTCCATAGCCTGTAACTGCAATTCATTCTTGTAGAATAATGACCAAACTAAGAGAATATCTTGATAAGATTGATCAAAGTAATATTATCAATAGGTATTTTTTTAATGATTAGCAGAAATCTTTCAGTCACTGAGTAAAATATAAACAATTTAACCAAAGATGTGACTTGTTTTCGTTATCCATTCTTTAATTTTTACAATTGCAATACAACTATTTTCACAATGTAGCATTCACAGTGTATTTAAAATGGCATAACAATGAAGTGTTTGTAACATTCCAAAGACCTTCTAATTCCTGATCCAACCATAAAATGTCAGCTGCTTTTGATCTTCCTAGGTACAACAGGAGTCTCATCAAAATATTCATTTATTTTCTGCTGACCTACACAAATGTTGCTAAACATAAACTATGAATCACAAATCTATTTCTACATTGGCAGAATTGAAGAACTTAATAAAGCGCCAATGATTCATTCTATTTTCTGCTTGGAATTTCGGGTTTATGATATTTATTAATAAAGGAGTCATAATACAAGAGTTCTTATTATATGAGCATTAATGAATGTAGAATATTGGACAGATCATAGATTAGTAAGTTTAAAATAATAATCACATTACATCTTATGCCAATCATATTCGCAAGAAAATTAATGCTCCTTCTTTAAAATTTATTATTTCTGCTTATTTTCAACAGCTATTAATCACAATTTTTAATTTGTATTTTATGGAGGCCTAGAATTTTCATAAAGAAGTGTGGTATGGGTAAATGTACATTTATACTTGGATTCAATAGAGAAAAAAGAATCAAGAATAGTTCTTTGATAATGATCTTATTGTTAATGACTTGATTAAAAGGAAACTATTTTCTTCTTGGCAGAATAATACATTGAATGTGGAGCTTCATAATAATATAGATATTTAAAAATAGAAATTTAATAAATGACAAGAAGGCTTAAAGTTTGGTGGGTTAAAACTACAAAGAAAATTCAGGTTTATTCGTTGTCAGTTTAGATTATTTTTTTATGCATTGAAAGCAACATATGAATTTAAACAAACAATATCTCAAAGTGATATCTCAATCTTATTAAATTCATTGATGGCACTCTCTTATATGCTATCAATATTTTAAATCAAATGAAAGAATATATTTTGATTGTCTTTGGAATAATGATAAAATAATTGAGATGATAACTTTTACCGATATATCCATTTACCTATTGATTTAAATTTGGACAAAGATATTTTTTGTCTTAGTGAAATCGAAAAAACTTATAATTTTAATGGCAGCAGGTGTATAGATCCTGCTGATTTACCTAAAGTTTTAAAATATGGTGGTAATAAGTTATCTTCAATATTGAAATTTTTTAGAAATACAATATATGAATTGATGAAGTTGTGCAATCAGACCTTAATGATGCTTTTATTGTTTAAATTTTTCAAAATAAAGATATGTATAAAATTGCAATAATTATCATCGAATGTTATTATCCACTACAGCAAATATACTTTCAATGATTTTGTTCAGTAGATTGCTTTCAATCATAAATAAAATGTTTGGAAAAATTCTATATTTTGAATCATATCATATTAATTTACCATAAGCTTAAATCATCAAATCATCAGAGTGATTATTATTATTATTACTTTTTTTGTGAATGTGTGAAAAGTATAGATATTTAAAGGGATTATTCAATTGACCTATTTAAGTTATTTTTTTGACAGCCAGGATTATTGATTTGTTTTATTTTAATAATTATCGTGACCTCACAAACTTATATATTTGTGCCAATAGCATGATATTTTACCCAATGTTGTTTGCTAATAATAAAGAATTGTTAGGTTTAATCAAAAGCCCATAAATATTCGAAGTCAGAATATGAGGGCAGTATTTTGTTATTAATTTATATCTTGTGTCTTGTCAATAAATAATAAGTGATGAAATATATAAAAAAACTCATATTAGTAATGTATGCATAAATCTATGAATTAGGACAATTGTCCAATGTGAGCTAATTGTTCCAATTGCAAATTTAAATAAATGTATTATTTATTACTTAAAACTTTGTCTCCACTTGTTATTATATGCATTCGTATTCTAGATTCCACATTGTACATATCTATTACAACATTACTTTATAAATTTAATAATAAATATACATAAATTTGATAATATTGCTCTCTTGGTCCAAACATTATGTAAAATGTTTTACCATTTAATAAACTTATAAAAAGGTCACATAGTTAGTTATTATTTAGACAATGTTGTGAGATAAAAAGGTACCCTATTTCCTTCATTATCTAATTGCTAGTCCATTGAAACTTCATCCATTTCATTCCATCATCATCATCATCATCATCATCATTATTATTATTATTATTATTATTATTATTATTATTATTGTTATTGTTATTGTTATTGTTATTATTGTTATTATTGTTGTTGTTGGTGGTTGTTGTTGGTGTTGTTGTGTTGTTGGTGTTGTTGTGTTGTTGTTGTTGTGTTGTTGTTGTTGTGTTGTTGTTGTTGTGTTGTTTTTGTTGTGTTGTTTTTGTTGTGTTGTTGTTGTGTTGTTGTTGTTGTGTTGTTGTTGTGTTGTTGTTGTTGTTGTTGTTGTTGTTGTTGTTGTTGTTGTTGTTGTTGTTGTTGTTGTGTTGTTGTTGTTGTTGTGTTGTTGTTGTTGTGTTGTTGTTGTGGTGTTGTTGTTGTTGTGTTGTTGTTGTTGTGTTGTTGTTGTTGTTGTGTTGTTGTGTTGTTGTTGTTGTGTTGTTGTTGTTTTGTTTTGTTTTGTTTTTTGTTGTTGTTTTGTTTTTTGTTGTTGTTTTGTTTTTTGTTGTTGTTTTGTTTTTTGTTGTTGTTTTGTTTTTTGTTGTTGTTTTGTTGTTTTGTTGTTGTTGTTGTTGTTTTGTTTTGTTGTTTTGTTTTGTTGTTTTGTTTTGTTGTTTTGTTTTGTTGTTTTGTTTTGTTGTTTTGTTGTTGTTTTGTTGTTGTTGTTTGTGTGTGTGTGTGATAAAATTTCTTAACCAAACTGTATTAAAGATTCCGTGAGATCTGATTTCCCAATTCAAAATTAATATCCGTATAGCTATTTAGACTAAGGCGTAGTAGATAGTGAAGTTATTCAATATCTTGTTTTATGGTAAAGTTATATTGTGGTTGATCTATGAATGTTTTTAGATGATAGAAGAAATCAAAGCAGTTTATAGTTATTAGCTTGAATAAATAAATCTTTATTAATTTTTATCATTTGGTTAATTAACTAATAAAGCATGTATCTTATTTCTAATCATCAATAATATTTCTTTCATTTATTTGTGTTCTGTATATTTTAACTTTTTTAACCCTCCATTGTGCTAGGTTATAAGTAAGGCAAAATAGAAGAGTCACATTATTGATTACAAACAATATGTAATTGTTAACTTATTCTATTCATTAATATAATTGGTGCCCTGGATATTTACTCATATAATGTGTAGCAATGGTGTTAAGTGTGGGGTTTCTGGTGACCATTGTGGTAGGTCTGATGATGAGGATTTGTTTTGATAGACATTTTACGATTGATAGACACGTCTGGTCTTGATTGATGATTATTATAGTAGTTTTTGGGCTGCCCAATGTCTAGAGCCTCGATAAATTTTATGATCTTGATAGGTACTCATTTAGGCTTGATGGGTGATGATGATAGTGGTTTTCTGGTGACCAATGTGTTAGGCTTGATCAATCATTTCAATCCATTGAATTATAGTAGTGTAGCCTTGAAAATTATAGGAGTAATGTGTGTTTGATAAGATTATAGTCTCGATACAGCCAACATATCAAGCTTAATGAATAAAGTTTGGGTGATACTGTAAATATTAGCTATAGTACTTAACACATTTAGAAATCAGCCTAATAATTATATTTACTAGAATTATTTTGTCTTCATTATTATATTAAAGTTAATTTAATGTATAGTACATTTGTAAATGATTACAGAGATTTTATCTAACTAACTCATTAATGTTTGGATCAATATTGTCAGATTATGTAGTGCAATAATTTTGCTATCAAATGTGGAATCTGAATGTCATATAGAATAATACAACTAAGCATATCAAAATCACCTTAAGCGATGATAGTAAATCTAAATTGTTTGATTGGGGGAAATGAATTTAATATATGTGTGGATTTGGGTGGATTCCAAGAATGTCATCTCTAGATGTGATTGTGCTGACTCCTGATGATTCAAAAAATGAAACCATGAGTTTGACCAATAAAGAAGGTAGTAATGCAGAAAAAGACTTGGCTATTAACCAACTTCATGAAACAACTGTCAGAAATAAAGTCACACATGACAGAAATGAAAGACAATTCAGTTAAACAAATGTCAGAAATGGAAGATAGAATAAAAGATAGTTCAGCTAAACAAATGTCAGAAATGGAAGATAGAATAAAAGATAGTTCATGTAAACAAATGTCAGAAAAAAAATAGAAATGTTAGAAATAAAAGATAGTTCAGATAAACAAATGTCAGAAATAAAAAGATTAGGGAAGATGTTACAAGTCAAACATATAAACTGGAAATGATGGAAATAAATGTTAAGGATCAACTACAGCAAATTATAAGTGACAATGAAAACTCAGTGCTGCAGCTTAAGGAAGAAATCCAGGAAAATTGTACTAAAACAGAAATTATGATCAGGAATAAAGGCCACAATATATCAAACATTATATAGCAAATACACTAGTAAATGTACCATTGAAATCAAACAAATTTGAATTATTTATAGAGAAGTTAGAAATTGTCAGAGAGAGTTTAATAGAACACCAGAGTAGGAGTGTTGATTACACCTTAAAATTAGATGATCAGATCAATGACTGTCAAACCCAGATATAGAATTTGAGCTTGCAAGTAGAGACACAGAAGTTAGACCCAGGTGGAACTAATCAAGATATGATTGACCAAGTTAGACAGATTGGTAAAAGGGTAGATGACCTAGAGATAGGAGGTTAGGGCATATGAACCATGGTAATTGAATTAGGTGAAGTAAGTGGAGGATACCAGAATTTGAAAGCAGAGATAGATGATGTAAAGAATACAGTAGATAGGCATGTCTTTTCAGGTAAGGCTAAAGATAAACTTAGATATGAGTTGAGTTGTGAGTGAAAGAACTACCAAACTAGGTTGAAGAAATATATCTAAGACCCTTTAGGTCAAAAGCAGCATTCAAAGTTGGAAGTAAGACAGTTAAATGCTGTGGAGTTGGGTATCACTGAGGCTAAGGAAGTGTGCCATGGCCCTGTAGATCAATATTCTTTGGGATCTATAGAGGAAGTTGAGCACAGTAGGGTAGATCTGCAGAAATCAGGATCAGATAGGAGAAATTGTGAGGAAGATTGACATGACTCTATGGCCCTTAAATTTTTAATTAAAGGGGAATACTTAGAAAACCCTTATGAGTTTTTGCAAAGTTTGGATTAGTTAATTTTACTCTGTCCACTCTCAGAAATAGAGAATATTGACGTTGTTATTAACCATCTATATTCATCCTCTAAAAGATTGGTGGCAGTACTTGTTTGACAAACCCCGTACCTATGGAGATTTTAAGTATCTGTTATTAAATAGCTTTTGGAAAGAAGACAAGCAAGATAACGTATCATGCCAAATTTCTCATGAAAAATATAATCACTTATACCAAATTCTTCAGGAAACAGGCTGTGAAACATATGACCCTTACTGCCTACCTTTTTTCTGAGCAACAAATAATTTGCATATTACCTCACAACCTACCTCGTTATGTAGAGCAGGTCCTAATAGTCTCAGATAAACAAACAATTGAGGAGGTTGTGGATATATTAGATTCCATCGAAATCACTGATGAAGTAAGTGATAGTAAAGTCAGAGTTAAAAGGGAAGTCCTTATATCTGTAAATAGTATCAATATCCAAGGTATCAATACAGACTAGCTAGAAGGTGTAAATATAGAACAAAGCCTCAAATAAAAGTCAGGCCTTATAATCCTCATTCTATTGTAAGGAGGAATGATGATGGTTGTCAACCAACAAATAGAGGAGCACAAACTACTTTTAGAAAGGGTGACTGGTATTAAAATTGCTGGAGCATTAAATTACAATGGACCTCAATGAAAAATTCCTCACTTTAGGAAGTTCTTAGATCTCTAGGAAGGCCCTTATAAGAATGCATTCTTGATCTCTACCCCAGAAAGAACAAGAGATACATATAATGCTCATAGCTTAATACCATATCCAATTATAGTACCAGCTAGTTAAAAATTTGGAAGGCAGGTAGGTTTTGTATGCATAATTTCCAAGGTGTGAAGTAATCTTGTGTGGTGTTTTATAATTACTAATATAACATTGTTTTGTTGTTTTCTTATTTCATTTTTTCTTTATAAGAAAGGGGGATTTGTAACCTTCTGAATGGGCACAAGTAGTTAAAATATATTGTATCTCTGATGAATACCTGCATTTAACTAAAAAAATGAAATAGCACTAAAATTTTAATTTTTTTTCCTGTTACTGGTCTAAAACCTCATGTGAGTGCTCACGTATGTTAAGGTGAATTTTTATAGACATTTATTATTATTATTATTATACTTGATGAAGTATTTAATGTAAGAAAGGGGGATGGATTACAGGAATTGTTGATATGCAAGGTAAGTTAATATAAATTTGTTTTATTTAATTGTAGAATAGTGGTTGGTAATTGTTTAAATGGTTTTTTGATCTATTATTCATTGGCACACCATCAATGTGTAGGTATTACCATTAGTGAAATTGTTTATCTTGTAGCCATATCAGTCATACTTTAGTCAGCATAACTTAATATTTATGTAGCAGCATATGTGTATGCATGTATATATGTATCACCTCATCTCATTTTCATATTTTAATTACAGTACAAAATATTACATTTATAATAAAACATTTAAATTACAGTAAATGTCTAATAAATTTGCAAATATATATTTTTGAGTGATTAATGGATATCTGTATTAGTAAAATATTTAACAAAGTAAGTAGTATTATCAACTATTTTATTTAATAATTAATTTATATTAATTTGTTTCAAAATTGTAAAAAATTAATTTTTTATTTGTTTTATTTGATTTGATTTAGATGGTCCAAATATTTTTTTTTCAAGAAAAGATTTCTTGAATATTTTATCCTCATAAACTGAGTGCAAAGGAAGGAGTTGACCTTTGGAGAGTGAAATAACCTCTTGATTGATGGAAGAGATATATATTTAATTGATAGCCAGTAATAAAAAGTACTTATTATTGTTGTTGTTTTATCTATTACTTTGTTCATTCTGCTTCTGCCAAGTCTTCTATCTCTTCCAAAAATCAATTCAATTTAAATTCCAAAGTGAATTTTTAAACATTATTCTCTTTATAAAAGTCATTATGGGAATTCTAGTTATCAGAAAGTTTTAAGCAAAGATAACCTGCTAAATTATAAGAAAGGTATATCTCCTCATTTCTTTTCCCCAGTTAAACATTAAATTAACACATTATTTTTTTAAAATTGTATGTCCATGCAGATACATTTCTCTATTTTGTTTGCTTATATCTATTATTATTATTAAGAAGATGAAATTGCATGAACTTTATATATAATCTTTTAACAAAATTGTGTGAACTTTATAATATCTTGAGAAAATATATGCAGGACTATGTAACAAAACCTATTTTAAGTTATATTCTGCTTATACAAAAATCAGGTTAAAACAAGAGGATGCATGTGTACATATTATGATATATTTTAAATTACAACATAATGATAAATTTATCTATTGTTAATGGTTATAAAAATGTTTTTATTAAAGAAATAAATATGTGGCTTACAATAAATTAATTAATTACTGCTATTTATTGAATGTCTATAAGCTTAAGTTGGATGGAAGGACATTGATATGATATTTTTCTTGTTCTCTTCAATATGTGAATTTATAAGGAATGGCAGATTTCATGTGAACAATTAATTAGCAAGGACCAAAATTAATTATGTGGTGTGATAACTTAAATTAACTTATGGGGAGCTAATATTTTTTTTTTTATGAAATCTGTTAAGTTACTATTGAGTTAAATTTTTCTGAAATTGATTAAATGATTATTATAAAGACATATGTAGCTGAAACTATCTTTTCATATCTCTATTATTATAAAATTTATTTTTGCTCATGCTGTGTTAGTAAACTCAATTAGCTTTTTGCTAAGAACATTGAAGATTACTGAATTAAATTTAAATCATAAACATTTGTCATATAGAAATTTATTTTATGTTTCTTGCTTTTACTGACAAGTACTCATTTGGAATCATCTTTGTTGTCTTCATGTCATTTAGTAAACTTTGGAAAAGAAACCTTGCAAGTGAATTTTTCCTTTAAGTTAAAAAAGAGTGACTTTTAGTTTTTATTTGGTGTTATTGATATATTTCATAAATAGCTAGACAGATTTATTATTTTGTGTTTGCTTATTTGGTTGTGATATTTCCTGAACTTCTAGACCACCATGGATTAGTGTATTTGCAAATTGTGAATATGCTGGTAAATTGTTATTATTTAAATATGATTTTTTTATATGTAGAGAATCCATTCTTTTTTTTTGGTATTTTATTAAAGAGAGAGATTTATTTTGTGTATATTTTTTTCTTTTATCTCAAAGTGAGCATTTGTTTTGGGGCCTTTGTCAAAAATAGTAAAACCTTCATAATAATTATTGCTATTTAAATTTTTAAAACAGCTGATCATCTGTTATAAGCTAAAAGTGTATATTTCAAATTAACATCTACTTTTCCGTTATATTTGCATATTATATAATTTGGAATTATTTTTCACACTCTTACTTATGTGTGTGTGTCTGTCTTATGCAGTTATTAAATTTAATTAATAAATATTCAGTTTTATACCTGTTTCTCTCTATTGATTTTGGATAATGTCGCATTCTAAAAGAATTGAAGGAATTAATGATTTACCTGTGTGTGTATTTATCTTTCAATGTATAGAGTAGCTATGAGAAAATAAGTTATTCTTGATATGTCCTTTGTTGGAATGGAGGATTTTCTCCCTTAATATATTTTAAGCATTTGCCATGACTGAGGTATATTCTTAGATTGTGTACGTATGTATTATAATGATATTTTCTGAAGTTAAGTTATATATATTTCCCCATTGTTCTGGTGGTGAGACAAGTTCCACACTAATAGTGTATTTTGGAGCTAGGTAATTATTGTTTGAATTATTAGCCAAAAGGGATTATTTATTCCTCATGTGCTAAAATTTTCCTTGAATGTTTATTTTTTTATTATCATAGAAACATGGCTATAAGTAATTCAGATAGTGGTTAGATAAATAGCCAGATTAAATTCTTTATCAAATAGTAAAGTAGAAGTAATGTTATATTCTGTTGGTTGTTCTATGATATTATCCATAATAGAATAATTCTTAAGTAAATTGACAATATGTAGAAATATTGATTTTTTTTGTCTTATTTATGGCATAAGATTTGACACACATGTAATATAAACAATATTGCAAATATAAAAGTATAAGACTGTTAAATTTATATATTGTGAAATAAATATTTTGAATCATTATTTTAATTTACCATAAGCTTAAATCATCAAATCATCAGAGTGATTATTATTATTTTTTATTTTTGAATGTGTGAAAAGTATAGATATTTAAAGGGATTATTCAATTGAGCTATTTAAGTTATTTTCTTGACATCCAAGTTTATTGATTTGTTTTATTTTAATAATTATTTTGACCTCTCAAACTTATATATTTGTGCCAATAATATATTTTACCCAGTGTTGTTTGCTAATAATAAAGAATTGTTAGGGTTAATCAATGGCCCAAATATATTCAGAATATGAGGGTAGTATTTACTTATTAATTTATATCTTGTGTCTAGAGAATAAATAATAAAAGATGAAATATGTAACAAAAGAGGTATTAAACTAATATTAGTAATGTATGCATAAATCTAAGAATTAGGACAATAGTCCAATGTGAGCTAATTATATCTATTCCAATTGCAAATGTAAATAAATGCTTTATTTATTATTTAAAACTTTGTCTCCAGTTGTTATTATAAGCATTCGTATTCTATTTTCCACATTCTACATATCTATTACAGCATTACTTTATAAATTTAATAATAAATGTACGTAAATCTGATAATTTGGTCCTCTTGATCCAAACATTATGTGAAATGTTTTACCATTTAGTAAACTTATAAAAAGGTCACATACTTAGTTATTATTTAGACAATGTTGTGAGATTAAAAGGTAATGATTTCCTTCATTATCTAATTGCTAGTCCATTGAAACTTCATCCATTTCTTTCCGTTATTATTATTATTATTATTATTATTATTATTATTATTATTATTATTATTATTATTATTATTATTATTATTATTATTATTATTATTATTATTATTATTATTATTATTATTATTATTATTATTATTATTATTATTATTATTATTATTATTATTATTATTATTATTATTATTATTATTATTATTATTATTACTATTATTATTACTATTATTACTATTATTATTACTATTATTATTACTATTATTATTACTATTGTTGTTGTTGTTGTTATTGTTGTTGTTATTGTTATTGTTATTGTTATTATTGTTATTGTTATTGTTATTATTGTTATTGTTATTGTTATTATTGTTGTTATTATTATTGTTGTTATTATGATGATGATGATGTTTCAAAGGATAAACTTTATTAGTATTCTAAAACGTTATACAAGTTACATTTCACAACATAGTTCTTGTATATAAATTGGTTTCACAAAACTACATATGTACAATGATTTGATCAGTGATTGTATGCGCTATCAAACTAGAAGTATTTAAAAAAAAACCCAATTCAACAAAGTCAATGATGATCACTAAATCATAATATTATATACAACTAGATATACTTCAATTAAATTAAAGCAGGAATGCGTCTAATGTGTGTCAGTTGACTTCAGAACTGGCACAAGGATCCATGTTAGATATAGTTTTTTTGTTAGTGCTTTTATATAAGTTCTTGTATATTGCAGATGTCAATGTACTTAGATTGATCAGTAATCTTCATGTCTCTTTCACGTATAGTTTGCAGTTTATTTCTGAACATGTTTGGATGTCTTCTGGGGTTATAATTGTATATAAAATTACACCTTGTACACCATAAGGCATAGAGTAAAAAAGTGCAGATTCTTATTTCAGCAAAGATACCCCTTTTAAAAGAGTCAAAAAGGGTATTCATATTGATTTTTTTATCCTTGAGTGAAGTGCTAATAATTTCACGAATGTTTTTTAGACTTGGGCATGAGAAAAAAAAGGTGGTTCATGTCTCCGAGTCCCTATGACAAAGATTACATATATCATCTATATCCTTATAGTTTCTTTGATATTTCAAAAAGTGCTGCATAGGTAGCGAGTCCAGATTTATCTTTAGGAGAAAATCAAAATATTTTGGTTCAAGTGACCATAGTTTAAATTTGTGACAATTGTTTATTATTAATATGAACTGGAGTTTGTACATCATCTTGACTTGGATGTAGAAGTTGAGTTTGTACATCATCTTGACTTGGATGTAGAAGTTGATAAACTTTCCATTATTTATATTTGGCTTGTGGTGGTTTAAAGTTATGAGTGTAGATTGTTAATAATGGTGTAAGTAGTGTGTTCAGATATCCCTGGAGAAGAGGTGGTCTTTCTGTAGGGGTAATCTTGGCAGAAATTTCTAAATATGGACATTTTTGTGTGCATGTAGATTTTATGTTCAAGGTCTTTTGTATCCTGAAGACATGTATTGAGTGAAGGCCAAGGCCATTTTGTGAAAGGGGTTTTCTTAGACATTTTACTGATATTATGATAATCTTTTTTCCCCAGAATAATTTCCTGCATAGGGAGTCTATCTTATTTGTAAATGCCTTGGTATAAATGATTGTTGGAGTAAAATAAGAGATTTTTATAATCACTAGTATGTTAAGCAAAGCCATTTTTGTATATATAGAGAGATAGGCTTTGGAGAATGAATTGACAGTCTTTTCCACTTTCTCTATTAAATTTTTCTGTATGAGCGATCTCATAGGTGAATGATCTAAATAAAAGTTGAACCCAAGAAATGCGCTTGGTCTTCCTTTGAAAACTTTAGTAATGCAATTACCGGTGAAGATCTGCCATGCACATGATTTCTCCATATTAAATGTTAGCTTATATTCTTTTGTAAAATTGTTAAGTATCTTAAGAAGTTTGGGAATTTGCGTTTGGGATGATAGAAATACTGCTATATCATCCATATATGTGATGCATGAGATGTTGTCATTGATGGTAGGCATATAGACTCCTGAAAATTCATTTTCTATTATTTTTATAAGAGGGTTGATATAGGCAGTGAACAATAAGGCAATGAGAGGTGAGCCCTGAGGAATGGACTGATGTGGCACTATTGGCGGTGAAGTTTTTCCATTTAGGGAAATACAAATCTCACAGTTTAAAAGTAAGTTAGCAAGCGAGTTTAGATAGGCATTGGGGACTGAGTATTTTTGCAGTTTTAAGAAAAGTACTGATGGAAATCATGTCAAAAGCAGCTTCAATATCTAGTTGAATAACAATTGGACTGTATTTTTTATTATCTCTAACAGTTTCTGTAGTTGACTTGAATAGAAAGGCCGCCTGCCCTGTTGAGGATTTTTTTTTTGGCAAATTGCATTTTTGATAGGTTTGGCATAATGAATGGCTCTACTTTATCTTTTATCACCAATTCTATTATCTTTATGCCAAGGGAGCACATTGAAATTGGATGTCGGTTAGTGGTGTTTGAGATTGTTTCTTTTTCATGAATGTCACGAGCATAATTTGATTTAAGCCCTGTATTTTATAGATGTCTTTAGTGAGGTAGGAGACTAGGTTAAGCATATATTGTGCTGCAATTTTATCAATATGTTTCTATACAAACTTGGGAATTCCATCTATGCCAGGATGACATGAATCTGTCATCGCTTCTATTTTTTGAATGAAATCTTTTAAAGAAATTTTAAATTCATTTTCTCATTTTTTTTGTGAAAAGGCCATTAGACTTGGTGAGGAGACCCTCTGGAATTTTTCTCTATACAATATGTAAAGCAGCTCCAACATAAAATCTCCATGAACAATTTCAGTTTGAACTTTAATTGCTGTTGGGACTCACACCTGGGAGGGGTGGCCTAGTGCCCATATAATGAAGTTTCTGGTATACATGTGTGGCTTATTTAAATATAACCTTTTTTTAATGGAAATATATTTTTAAGCTGGTTTGTTAACTCTTGATATGTTTTTTTAAAGCTATCAGACAGGGACGATCTAGATTTGATTGAGAAGTGCCAATATTTTTTTATAGGTATCATCCATAAGCTTTAGTAGTTTTGTTGAGGTGTTGTTGTCCTGGTAAGATGATGAATATTAAGTGAAAGCAGATTAGTAAAAGCACACCATGCTTGGGCTGGATCTATTAATTGTTGTTCTGTTATCGAAATTAATTTCCAGTGACTCTAAAACAGCTGGATGATCAGAGAGGGGGGAATTCTTTAATTGAATGCATATCATGTTATGTAAAGATGGCAAATAGAAAACCAGATCTATAAGTGATGAATGTCTACCATTGTTAAATGACATGGCCTTCTTTGGCAGAAGCCTCTTCCACTCATCTGATGTAACTATTTGCCGGTGAAGGTCTGATATGTCATTTTGAAATCTCCCAAAATAATTATCGGATTCATAGCATTTATGAACCTAGAGTTAAGTGTTTGTATAATTCTATTTATAATAGTGGGACCTGGGGGGATATAAACAATTGCTATGTTTAAGGTGATGGCTTTATGAGTAAATGTAATTATTAGCAAGTGCGCATTAATATGTAGAATTTTGAAAGAACTAAATGGGCAGGCTTTATCAATGATAATGCCTCTATCCGCTGATGGAGTGTCAGGTGTGTTTGAAAAGGCTGTATAGCCCTTGAAATTTAGCTTATCTGTAGGGTTGATTAGTGAGCCACTGTAGATTTTTGTTTCAATAATGCCCATGATCTGCGGTTTAACAATGTCATACCATTTAGCAAGGAGGTTAATTTTTTGTGGGGACTTTAACCCTCTAACATTAAAAACTCCTATTTTAATATCCATTATTTGTATGTGTGTGCATGTATATATCAGAATCTAAGCCTAGCTTAGGAAAGTTGTATTCTAAGATAAAGTTAAATATTTTAATAAAGGAAGGTGTAGTATATTTTAATGGATCAATAAATATGCATTGTTCAATTATTGCCTGTAGATTTGAGAGAAATATCATTGGATCTCATTTTCCTGTCTGTGAAGGGATTTTCAAGTGAAACTTTATTTATGTTTGTAATACTGTCAGTTTCCTCTTCCATTGGACTATTTTCTGATGAGTATGTGGCAATTAAAGAGGCATTGTAACTTTGTGTGATGTTAGCTTTTTTCTAGAGACTGGAGGAGGGGAATCATTACTACTTTCACCTTCTAGAGCTTTGAGTTTTTTCAGATTATTATAAGATTTTTTTTAATCAGCCTACCTGATTTTCTAGTGATTTGAGAAGTTTGTAGACCGAGTTGGGATGGCAACACTGCAAGTGATTTCATTATTTCGAGGGATGTTTTATTAAAAGGGGGTGAGATTTCCGGATTAGGAGAGGAGGAAACTTCAATGCTATTGAGTCCTGTAGTATGTAGAATCACCTTTCCACTATTGCTAATGTCAATATCATTTTCCCCTCAATATTATGGTCAGTGGAAGGCACATCCTCATCTGCAGTCACTTCTTGATTACTATGGAAAACTTCTTTTGGGCATTGATGTAAAAGGGATGCGCTCATATTACAATTATTACAAGATAAAGCAGGACAGTTGCTAATAAGATGGCCGAGTTCTTTACAAAGAAAGCATTGCAGTTTTAGACCATTTATAACAAGAAATAATGTTGCTTCTTCATCTGCAACTTGTGTTGGAATATTTTCGGGATTAATGTTTTTTCCCA